>CAXAMN010020446.1:0-12588 GCA_963970005.1 Durusdinium trenchii
AATTGAAGACCTCCTGGCGAGGGGTGAACGGCGACGGTCACGGGGGGGAAGTGTTCCGTCATAACGACACCCGCTCTGGAAGCTATCACGACCAGACATGCTGAAAGGTAAGTCATGAAAGAGTTGGGGTAAAGAAGGATCTCTTTGTGTGCACGGAAAGTGCCCAGCAAGGGCCTAGAGCCACGCCTCCGACCGACAAACAGAATCGTGCCAAAAACCTTGGCCACTCTTCAAGTATGCAGGTCCTCCAAAAAAACTCCTGGCCTCTTGAAGCTCTATGACTGTGAACCACAGCAATCCCCATGTGCTTTGAGGCAAACGGTTCCTTCACATTCAGGATTCAACTTCAAAAAACCATGCCTTTTTAAGGAACACACCCACACATCTATAGCATTAAAATAGGGAGATCTCCCCCAAGAACCACTGGAAGAAAGGGACATAGACCAGTCTACCCGTTGCTTTGGAGGCTTCCTTCTTTTTTCTTGACACTAAACACCCACCGCACCGGCAGCTGCTCTCTGCTCTGCGCTGCCGAGCACAAGTCAGAGAGACCACATCAACACCCAGCTCACCCAAATCAATCAACCGACCCCCCATGTGCGTTTGTTCACGACACAGTCCCCCGTTTTTCCCAAGAAAGCCAGCAGGGCTCCGATATCCCACGCCGCCCCCCCCGGCATGGACGTGCCGAGACGTCCGACGTTCGCCCATGGAAGGACGCTTCTCGACGTCGAGTTGACATGAGTTGACACGGCGAGCGGGGGAAGCAACTTTCTCTGCGACAAAAAAGACAAAAACCTACCAGGACCCTCCTGTCGGGGTGCCCTGTCTGGAAGCCTATGGTGTCTATTTATAGCCCCTGAGCTGTGATTCGAGGTGTCCATGAACCACCCTGACTGGATGGTCCTAGACATGACCATGCTGATGGCCGTGCTCGACTATTCCCGTCGTCCAAGCGTTCACTCTTTCGACCTGTAGGGCTTTCACTGGGGAAGCGGAAGTCCATGACACTACCCACTGAAGTCAATGGAAGAGCTCACCAACATCCGCTGGGTCTTTGGGGCACGAAGAGCCACTGCCCTGCCTTTCGATCCTCGGATTCACTCTGCACCCTTGATGAGTGGTTCTGAATCCCATCTCACGACCCTTGTGTACAAAAGGTTTTACACTGCACAACCAGGCCGCTTCCATTTTTGACATGGTTGCACGAAAGGTGAACGGGATAACTACTTGATCAACTTGATGAACCAACTCGATGACTTGTCCTCGTCGCTCATCTTCGCCACGTGCGCGTGGAGCTTCCGATGCACATGCGTCTGGATGTAGGTCTCCCGCCAGTCGGCTGTAGCCCTCGTGTGTTTGGTGGGGAAACGAACTGGTGAAGGAGGCGAGGAAGGTTAAGATGCAATATCATCAAACTGGTGCTTGGTAGGGAATGCGATGCAAATAGGTTTATTAAGTTCTTGATATATATATATATGCAACAAGAACTGTTGTTTAAAAGGGGTTTGTCAAAAAGAGTGGTTGTTTCTTTCTTTTTTAATGACAACCCAATGTTTTTGACAAAGCCCGATGCATTTCAGAATGTGTGTGTGTGAACACCCGATGCTTTTGCGTTCACCCCTTTAAACACAACAGGTTTTGGTGCTGAAGGTACAGGTCAAGATGGAAGCACCCTCATTCGTTGGAGTTCGACCCTTCGTTTGGTTTCCGAAGATTTTCCCAATTTCGTTTTACACAAGATACAAATCCTGGCTTTGCGGCCTTGACGCGCGACTGGATACAGTGGAATTGGCTGAGAAATCTTGGGTGTTGCGGTGAGCACGAAACAAAGAAACACATCAGAATGCACATCCTCTGAATGGATCCACTAACTGCTTCATCACTGATCCAGGAGCTACTGCTAGCTGGTTCACCTCGGCCCCCTGGAGAGCTGCCTGTCTTCGGTACCCTGAAAAGAACCGTTAACGGATCAGACCTTGTTCCTAGTGGTCATACCAAGAGCGCCCCCAGTAGCTTCTTGTTACCGCTGGTTTTTGGCACCCTTCCGCCTGCCCTTCCGGAGGATTTCTCAACACCCAGGTCCCGTCCACAGGCTGATGCGGCCGATGCCGTCCATCCGTTCATCCTCACCGCCCAGTGGCGGAGGAACACCGTTGGGTTCGGCGTTCTCATCTTGCCCCAAGGATTTGAACTGCTCCTCGGCGAGAGATGCTTACCGCTAGTTTAAGCACTTACCACCATTTACCATTTTGCAGTTGGATGTTTTCTTGCAAAAGGAGTTCAAAAACATGCACTGTCATGTCAAATTGTTTTGAACTGTTTTTGCAAGAAAACATCAACACATGTAAAATGGTAAATGGTGGTAAGTGCTTAACCCAGCGGTAAGGATGGGAGAGTCGCGAGTCAGAAACCGTCGTGAGTCTCCCCACGTCTTCATGTGCCAGATCGACTCCCAAAAGCTGCAAGCGACTGAAGAGGGCCACAGGGGGAACAACTAGTTGCTTCCACCCTCGCACAAAGAAAGTCGGCAAAGAACAGTTTTCTTTTTTAAGACTTGATCCTCTTCCACTGTCTTGCTCGCTTGCTCGCGGTCTTGTGAAGCCTGTGCGGTCGGCCAGTCTGCTGTTTCCCCTTCGATGATAGGCGCGCAGTGGCCGCTCGGGCGGTTTCGCTGCAACCAGCCGTGGTAGGCACCTCGTCGAAAGGAGCCCCGGCCTGGGGCCAAATGCACCGAGCCACCTGAAATCCGTCAGGCCGTCTGAAACAGGGTCTTCCCTGACTGGTCACAGGCATGGTCTCCGTCTCTCCAAGTGTAGGTCAACCAAGACTTCACGCTCCGCCAAGGAATTGCCAGGAGCACGAAGTGCCTATGGTGGGATGCAAGTGTCCATTGTGCTTCTCCTCTCCAAGCTCTTCCATCCATCAGCCAGCTGGACAGCTGGACTGTGTGCAGCAACGCCTCCATCGCAGGCGCTTACTAAGTAAGAGCTGAAGGGTCTGAAGAGTCCGAAGGCGACCGACATCAGACGCCTTCATCTGCCCCAAACGCGGACCCCAGGTCCCAAACGGCCCGGGGCCCGAAGCGGCAGGGGTCGGGGGTCGTTGAACCCCATTCCCTAGGGGGAAAACGGTTCGGGACCTCGACCTGGGAACTCATGGGAGCGTCTGCGGCACACGTCGCTCACCTGTCCGAAAGCGGGTTGCAAGGGTACTTGCGAAAAGAAGAGAACCTCGAGATCGCTGTACATCACCTTCAGTACTTCAGTAGAAAAGCGCCATGAGCCTAGTTTGCCAGGCAGCGCCCTCCTTGGATCAACATATCCTGAGAGATCAGCACTGAAGTTCCTTCACAGAACGATCTTGCACCCATTTTCCGCGTTCGTGTCTCATCGTTGTCGTACTTCAGGGCGCTTCAGGGCGCTAGCTGCTTGATGGCGTACGAGCACAGCCACTACTGGAACAAGTCCTTTCGATCCCACTGATAAGATCAGAGGACCCAGCAAGTCTAGGTGGAGGCCATCGCTATCGGAAACAAAGAACAAAGGAAAAGGAAGAAGACACCAGGAGTCACAAGACGGGGTGGTTTGGCTCGACCCATCCAGTGAGTGGATGTGACAGGGGCACTCCGACTTCCTCCAAGTTCGGCACCCCCGTCTGGTGACTGCTGGCAGGTCGTTTCGTTGGCAGAGATCAAATCTCCCAGACATCGACACCCATCAAGCTAACCGACCCTCGGGAGACAGTTCTCTGCAGAACAAACATCGCAGGTGAAACTCACTCGGGCGATGTCTCTTTGAGAAGTGTACATCAAATCCAGTTACACTCCAACGCAACTCATCTGATTGATTGGTCTTTGGAGGAAAACAACCATGCTAAAAAAAGGAGCAACCGCTCCACTTGAAGCGCTTCATCTTTGCTATATGCATCTCAATTTGACACACCGAGCTATGTGAATCATGCCAGGCAGGTTCGCTGTGCTGACTGGTTCTCTTTGTCGTCAATATACATCTGTTGAATCCCATCTGGAGGGCTGATCATCCTGTCCAGTTCTGATCGTCCTGTCAGCCTGTCGATCACCCCCTCAGGGTAATTGCAACAACCCAGACGCGACCCGAACGAAAGGCCCCGAATCTTTTGCAGGGGTCGGATCCCGAATCCGGTCCGGACCCGAACAAATCCCGGTTTAATTCGGGACCGGTCGGACTGGGAACTCACGGAGCGTCTGGGTAGATGTTCGGAACAGTTGGTCGTTCCTCTGGGATTGAGTTCGAAATGCTAGTCTGGTTGGTGTTTTCAACTCACGAATGAAATATATGAGTCAGAGGATCCAATCATCCCCAAGTAAGGGTTGAACTTGTATCCGAAACCATCACCTAGTAGTGCCGATGGGTTCTGTGTACTGTTCTGCCTCGCGGGAAAGATGGTGCCCCGTCCTTTCATCCTCGCTTTGGGTTTTGGTTTAACGTGGCGTCCCGACCATTGGCAAAGAAGCTCGAAAGATTCATCTCCGCAACCTCCGGGTTGGTGGGTCTCTGATCTCACTTAGTGATATCCAATAGAAAGGGGGTCTCAGAAGGTATATAATTAAGTTCAGAACTGCAGGACTGCTCTGGTGGGCTTAAGAGTTGGCTTGGTGTGCCCCCTTCGGAACCTCCATGCGCACGGCGTCGGCGTGACCGGACCGAGGCGTCCGGGAGACGCCACGAACCCGCGAGCGGGAGACGCCACGCGGATGGGTCGGACGAGGCTCGTGAAAGCTCTGCTGGCCCAGGGCAAGGAGGTCCTGGACGTTGACGTCGAACTCAACACGAACTCACTAGCGAACAGGATCCACGACGGCACCCTCTGAGGAGGTACGGTGATGCATTTGACACTGTGATGAGACGGTGCCAGGAGGGTCCAGTCGTACCTTCTGAGGTTCGGTACGACTGGATGTCTAGGAACTAGAGTTGCTTCAACATCATTGAGTCAGTCAACTAGTTACCCAAAAGTTGAGCCACTTCTGGATACATCTCCGTTATTTCAACCTCACTTCACATCAAGCATTGGAATCCAATGGAACCTGATCTTGCGTCCTGTGTCACTGAACGCCGCCTTGGAGCCTCGCTTGGTCATTTCCTTGTACCCGAAGAATCCGAGTCCAGGCCCACCCATCTTCGCAGAAAAGCACCTTCTCCACCGATCGAAACGCAAGGGTCTCCGGCGGGACCGTTCGTCGGCGCGCGGGACCGTTCTCCAGAAGCCGTCCGTGAACAAACATGGCAATGGCGGGTGTGGGAATTTTCTTCCTCAAGAGTTCATTGGAATTAAGAGTTGCCATCAAAAGGGCCGGATTCCACTCCACCATGGCTGAAACACCCAAAAAAAACAACCACCCATCACCACTCCCATCACCATGGCTGAAACGACATGAAAGACTACCAGCGCTTCTTTTCTCAAGAACTACGCTGCTTCCAAAACCACCACACCTCTGCAGGTCGCCGTCCGGTCGAGCGTGTGACAAACCGCGCGTCAGCGTCCCTCCTCGTCGCTGAGCTCATTGGCGGCGTCATGGAGGCGCCGGTGGACACGCCGCTGAAGGAAGCCTCAGGCGAAATCGAGAAGCCGAAATCCAAGCTCCAATTGGCGGTGCCACGCGGAGACTCCGTGGTGACTCGTGGTTTTGGGGGTTTAGAAGTCTTGTAGCAAATCAGCAAATCCCCTCAAAAGCCGGGGGCAACCTACTGCAAACACCCTGGGGGCCCCCCCCAAAGCAAACACTCCCCTTTAAACCCACCAAAACAAGCCAAACAACCGAACCACAAAGAAACACCCAAAGACCTCGACTCCACACGATGTCCGCGCGCTCACTTGCCGCCCAGGCGACCACTTCGGCCCAGTTCACCGAAAAGAGTCGGCTCCGCCAGCTCCTTCGGCCCGGCCACGCCTGGCGGAAGCGCAGAAGAGACCCAGCGGTGGTGAACCCGGAAGTCTTAGGGGGTGTGAAGCCAAGTCTTTCCAAGCAGCCCTCCCACCCCAAAAAATAGACACCATAACTACTTCCATTTGGAGAAGCAAGAAGCACCACATGAGACATCGGTGAAGAAAGACACCCAGAAAACAATCAGGAGTCACAAGACGGGGTGATTTTTAGTCCCATCAAGTGAGTGGATGTTCTGGAAACCCCCAACCCTCCATAGATTGCACCCCGTCTTGTGACTGCTGGAAGATAAGAATGGATCACGATGATTCTGATGGTTTGGGTGCTCCATTTCCGGCACGACCTGGTTTTATTCGACCGGATGCTACCCCATCCGTCCTTGCCTCAAAGAAAGGACGCTGAAGAAACACGCCCCACAGCGCTGCTACTGTGGACGAAATCGAAAACGAGTGGACAAACACATCCCTTTATATAAATGAATTGAAAACGATTAGCCCAACTTGGCCAATTGCCATGATGGTGTTTGCGGGCTAGAGGTGGCAGGTGTCAAGATCCACATATTGTGGAGCTTTCCTAAGGTTTTCTCCAAACGAACCGTGCAAAGATTGGAATTCAACATGCTCCCAATTCAGCATGATGCAGTCGACGCGAAGACGTCTGTCCATGACTGTCCGAGTCTTTTTTTGAGATGGTGGGTGCTTCAATCGTACTTTTTGGTGCATGAACAGTTGAGAGAGTGATGCTCTGAACACATGCGCGACAGTGCTGATGACTTTCTCAGAAGGCTATCTTTCGCTGCGCACGTTTCTATAATGATATATTGAGAAAGTTTGGTTTATTCATACGTTAAACATGTAAAACCATCAAACCGCAGGAATCGGCAAATGTCAGGGTTGGACATCACCCCCTGCTTTCTTCATCTTTCCAAAGCTGAAACCTTCCTGTGCTAAGTTTCCTGGAAGAAAAAGGGTCTGTCGTTCTGTGCCCCTGAGGTCTGCAGAAGCCAATAGGGCCTAGAGGGCTGATCATCTGCCTGAGAAGATCCGTCCAGTGTGAAGATCAGCCTCCACAATGGTCGCACCACAGCTGCGAACGGCCAATATGTTGCCACCAGTCTGGTTGCGGCCAGTCTCTTGTTAGAGGTGAAGTAGCCAAATGATGTTCGGATAGGGTGTTGCTTAGGCAACTGCTTCACACAGGCAACGTGGATCCCGCTGTTCTCCCCGGACATTCCTGACAGCTCCCCCCCCAGAAAGCCTGTGCCGTGGCACCCGCGACCTCGCCCGTTCGACCTCGTGCCGCGCCCCGCGCCCCGTGCCGACCTCGACCGTCGTTCCCTTCCACCCCGCCTAGTGCCGTGAACTGTTCCTTGAAGCTCTTCCGGCCCAGCTCCAGCAACTCCTGGTCACTCAGCTTGCTCGTCCGCGGGTGCCTCGGAGCGGACCCGGGAACCGGAAAGACGACGAAGCCGCGTGTTCTTGGAATGGTTGACCTGGTTTTTGTATAAAGAGCCTAAGGAGAACAGTGGTTGTTCAGGATTCGTTGTGTTCAAACAATTAATATACAAGAAATTAGAGTCTACTTCGTGAGCAGGCATAAACACTTAGAGTCTAGATTGCACAAACAAATTGCAATTAGGCTTCCTGTGTTCATTAACTACATATCAATTTTACTATCATTTTAAACTTCCTAATCCTACAACACCCCAGCCAGCCAGCCAGCACACGATGGACATGGCTGCCTGGGGTGGCCACCTCAACCAACATGGTCTCATTATCATGGACTTGGGTGGCCAGCATGTTTCACAAGTGAGGAAGCTACATTGCAGGGCCCTGGAAAAACCGGTGAAAAACATGGAACATCCAAGCTTGTGCCAGAGGGTGTGGCCGTTGCTGCGCAATCAGTGGGCGACTTGAGGCAAACATAAAAGGGAACAACAACCGGAACATGCTTGCAGTTGAACAACGCCCTCCCATTCTTTGTGAAGGGTAACGCAACAATTCACACATGAAAAAGCCAGTTTTGGGTTGCGATTGAATTTTTTCGCAGCCAAATTTCTGTATGCTGGGCAGCTGAGCTTTACGTAGCTTCATAGCCTAGATTGGTACCGTTGCTCGTTGCTCGGTGGTTCTGTCAGACGCCTAGTCAGCCTCGTTTCAATCATGTTTCGATTCCACCTCTTGGATAGAAGTCAGGTCTCGTGCCCGACGACCTCATCCCGCGTCTTCTGAAAACTGTCAAAGGATGATGAACATTTCCAACCTACGAGCACCTCATCGGGGGTGGTCGAAAAAGGAAGTCTCGGCTTGGATATCCAGGTCGCAACCTCGTTTCTGTACGTATGTCGGTCTACTCAATTGTCTTAAGACTAAGAAACCCCGAATCTAGAGTCTAATTTCAGCTGCAAATGTCTTCTCCTTATGAATGTTCATTTAAGAACAGTAACTGTTCTAGACTCTACCCTAAGAACGGCGGTTTTCTTGATACCAAGTTGGACCGAATGAAATCGTCTTCGGACACCTAATTCGGCTTTGGAGAAGCCGGTTTGACCTTCCTGGGTCCTTGCTCTCGTTTCTCGGCGTGGCGGACGCTCCCAAACCGGGATCGAGTCAGCTTGAGTCAGCGAAGGCTCCAGCGATCGGTGTGGATCAGTCGAACAAGGTGATACCCGTCGCTCCGTGAGTTCCCAGCACGTCCTGAACCAACAACGGGAGTGGTGAGGGTCGCTCCAGACACCTGACCCGTCCCGGTTGTGGGTCCGACCCCTGCAGCAGGATTCGGGGCCTTTCGCTCGTTCGGGTCGCGTCTGGGGGCCAAAACACTTATATCTATCCCTTGGGCCAAACAAACTAGAAGTCGAACATCCCCAAACAAATCCTGCCAGTTATCATCAGATTTCCTGGACACCGCCGAGACCGTGTAAGTACGTCTGTTTCGACGCCCGTATACCGTACGTCTCGTGGATTCCTCGAAATGCATCCGTCTTGCACCTGTCTTCCGTTCGTTCTTCCGTTCGAGGTTTAAACTGGATGCCCACTTGGAAAGGCCATCAGTCAGAAGTCTCGAAAGACATGTGATTGTCACAGGATGCCACTAGTTAGGAAAAACTTCATGTCACGGGACACACAACCGAACCAATCTCTGACCTATTTGACAGACATCTTTTTGACAGGTTTCTGCAGTGAGATCAAAGAAACACATCACCAAAAAACCGCAGCCATGGACCTGAACTTTCTGGGTGCTCCGACAACATCCGATGCACCCGCTGCTGCAGGAAGCCTTCCCTGCCCAGCTCGCCGAAGAGGCCTTGGTGCGACCGTCCGACGGGTCGCAGGGGACGGAAAGGGGACCGAAGGGGACGGTGGCTCGTGTCCCTCCGTTCGCATGGAAGCTGACCTCCGACTCCGTCCACTTCCATGATTTCAAGGAGTTTCTTAAGGTGGTAAATGTAGCTTGATGAATCAACTCCCTGGCACTTTGGAGTGGAACAGCTCATCAGATGCACTTTTTCCCCAAACAGTTTACTGTTGGGGTTCTCAATGCTTTTAAGTGTGTCTGCCTCTGCGGGTTCTGGTGGTTCTTTAGTAGCAATTCCTTGCATTTGTTTCCCAGTCCACCTTGTGGCAACTCCTCCTTGGCAATTCTCTACATTCTTCTCCCAGTTGGCCCGAAAGCAACGGAGAGCGATGAGTGGCCCGAGAGCAAAGGATCAATGAAACAAACAACATGTGTATTGTTGATGTTTGTGGCCACTTTGCCAAGATGGGCGGATGAATGAATCACAGACGGGCAAATGAGCAAATGAAAAAAATGCACATCATACAATTCCAAAGAAGAACAGGTGAGAAACTGAGCACGCAAAGTAAAAACTAACAACAAGCAAAACTAAGCCCCGAAGACGATGAACAAGTACAAACTGCAGTGATGAGACCCTGACGAGACATTGCAACTAATGACAACCAACGTTGTGACAACTCAACAACACTGTGGCCAACAACAAGACCTCGCATGTGACACGCGCACGAGTCATGACACCGATGACGTCCATAAAGCAATCAGGACACCCGCATGAATTTCGACGCCCGCGTGCAAGTATGATATTCGCACGACAAGACCTGACACTGAAACAACATCTGCTTTACAGTTCCAAAACAACCAGAGCAACACTTGCACTGACGCGCTCTCAGCAACACACTCACCAACACCTCCCCGACACCTTGTCCCCAGCCCTTGTTTGGACAGCACAGCACCAACGCTGTCTCCAAAGCGCGCGCAGCCAACTCATTGCATGAAGTGCGAGCCCAAAGGGAAACATTGCCTCCATGTCAGCGTGGCACTGTGTAGTATTTCCCCAGATAGCGAAGCTATGGGGTTCTTACTTCAAATAACAATGAGCTGCCTGCGCGCGCTTTCGAGACAGGTTGCCGGTGCTGGTGCTGGTGCTGTGAGCTGGCTGTGCACGTGGTGGAGACCGGGTGCCGGTGCCGGTGCTGGGTGCTGGCTGTGCGCGTGGTGGAGACAGGGTGCCGGGTGCCGGTGATGCAGGTGCTGTGCGCGTGGACATTGAGGCGTCGACTTCGCAAATTTCATTGATGTGGGTCAATGCATGTTCTTTGACATAGCGATGCTGGGCACCAGGCAGCAGCAGCGATGTTGTTTCGAACCACCTTCAAGAGTCTGCAAACTTGAAGCCGAAAGATTCTGGATGGCTCGCTCCACCTCTTCGAAGCACTGCTTGTTCCAAAGAGGGCGCTCCTCCGGCTCGAGTACGGGAACGATGACGTAGCTCTCGTCGCAAATGAGAGTCGCTCGAAGCGCGAAGCTGTCGCCTTCCCAGCTCACCAACAGGTGCACAAAGAACTCATCCTCGTTGCGCTGACCGCGAAGCTCGCCGAGTCTCCGTTTGCCAAGCTTCTTGTGCTTGTCAAAGAACTCCTGCAGGCGGCCCCTCAGGCGCTGGGCCACAGGCCCGGAGGGAGTCCGGAAGTCTAACTCATTCAGCGTCATCCTGTCAGCGTCATCCCGCAGCAGCAAGGTCTGCAGCTCCACGAACTCGTAGCGGGGTGTCGTTCCGCGCTAGGGCCTGTAATCGTGTCTTTCCACCTTTCCAGGAGCCTTGCCCACCACGACCCTGACGTTGATGGGCGGCTTCCCGATGCTGACAACCTGCAGGACGAGATTCCTCTCCCGAAGCGGGCACGGACCGAGTCAGCCGCGGCCGTCGCACCGTAGCTCGAAGTTCGGCACGCCCCAGAGGCGACAGAGGCGGCCGGCGGACGAGCGTGTCCCAAAATTCTTCCCAAAACGCTCCGTGAAAACCGATCAAGATGTTGGGGAGGGTCTGGACCCCTCAATATGAGGGTCAGGCTCGTGTTTGGGTTCATCAGAACTAAAACCCCCGTACTGGCCAGTCGAGTTTCGGGATTGGCAAGTCGAGGTCCCTGAAGATTCAGGTCTTTGATTCTTACTACCAGCAATACTTCGACCTTTGGGCAAGGAGACCGGTAGAGTTGGGTGCTCCCCCTTCTGCAGTCATATCAGCAATACTCAGTTGGGCTTCACGCATTGCTGGGCTTCACTCTGACAGAGGTCCACCCCAGGTTGAACCTTTTGAGTGTGCCCATACTTCCTGGACACCTTCCCGGCTAAAGGGCTTTCGAGGGTCGGGATTTCTCTTCTTGAACGAAAAGAAGTTGGAACCAAACATAGAACAAACAGAACATCTGTTTAGAACAGAACATCCAACGGAACACACAGAGTTCCTGGGTCTTCTTATTTATTCCTTTTGGACTCTTCCAGCACCACCCAGTTCGGGTGGTTATTAGATGGACAGTACATCTTCAGGGGGGTCTATAAACCACCCGAACTGGGTGGTGCTGGTTCTTGTTCTCGGCATCCTCTCATTTCACCTTTCACCTCCCACAGAACCCTCCCCCGTGCGCTGGGCGTACGACTGGGTCTCTCCTGGTCGTGCACATGTGGTGCCCCCGCACGAAGGACAAATGCCCAGCGACTGGAAAAAGACACATCTTGGAGCCGGAACTGGATTCCAACATAGGGAACATACAAATTTTACCTGAAATCGTCGCAACTTGCAACAAGGAACCCATGACCAACACAAGTGTCCCGCCAAAGAATTATCACTCTAGTCTCAGGAATATGTCCACCTGCCCAGGTACGCACTTCAGATAAGCATAGACATAAAACGGTTTTGTTCTTCGTCATTGATGATCAATCTGATAGACATCTGATGAGCAGTGAGCAAAGATAAGCAAAGCCATTACTCTGAACACTGTTGACCCCAAACACTCCCGTTCCTGCGTGCGACGTCCAAGCGTGAAATCCTCTGTTCTTTCAGTACTTCATGTTGGGCGAAATCCGTACGTGTTGGGCTTCTGGATTCAACCCGAGGCAGGAGCCCAAACATGGAACCATAGTTGTGAACATGTCCTGGTGACACTGACCTGACGCAAGCTGTGAATCCACTGTGACAGTGTGGCCCAATCTATGCAACCTTAAGAGGACAACACCAGGAGACCAAAAATGACAAAAGTTCTGAAGATATTCCAATCTTGACACAATGACAGGACAAAACTGCAAGCAGTAAATCCTGCTTGATGCTCTGGGCTGGCCTTGTCCCCTGCTGCATTGTACATCGAACAACG
>CAXAMN010020446.1:20877-37390 GCA_963970005.1 Durusdinium trenchii
CCTGCATTTCGCGCACTCGACACGCACGATCTCCGCAGAGGGTTGCACTTTCGGTTGACGCTGTTCGTCCCACCCTCCGCCTTTAAGAGAGAATTTATAAAGTGGGGAAATGTTTTTTCATTAGGACATCTCCCGTGCTAGTTCACTTGCCTACTCATTGCATGCTTGCATACTCATTGCATGCATACTCATACCCGTACTTACACTTGCATACTTCCACTTGCATACTTTGACAGCTTTCGCTCTTCCACTTACACAGGGCTACGTATAGCGTTCATGTTTTTTATCCTGCCAGTGTGGTCAAAGTGTCAATGTCTAGGTGTGTCTGAGTGTAAGTGTCGAAGTGTCAGTGTTCAAAGGATTTTCCGGAAGAACCCTTCGCAATGCTTTTGGGAAAAACATATTCCTCTTCAAAAGCACACACACTTAGACTCATAGCTCACATGAAGGAGCATTAGTTTCAGAAAGTGACTCGCCGATGCACTAGCCCTTGACTGCACTAGACGTTTACTGCAAAAACAAAGGAGAGAGCTTTGGCTTTACGTAGAGTTTAGCATCATGCACAGCTGCAGGTACGTCGATTGAGCATCCCAAATCGATTTCACCAGCACACATCGAGCGTCTTCGTTGGTGCAAGACTGGATGGGCTTGCACCCCCTGCCGATTGCATCTGTCAAGTAAGTGCTAAGAAGTACGTACTCCAGCGGGCCGCGCTCTCGCTCCAAACTTTTTCAAAAAGCGCCAGCAAGCCGTGTCTGGGTGTCCCTTGGTGAACAGTTCAATCAGCTGCCGGAGTGCTGTCTCAGCGGTCGGTGGGAAGGTGTACTTGTTGATGGTGTGTATCCTGGATGCTAGGCCTGAAAGGCAAAGCCGTTGACTGCCAGCGGATGTGGCATCATGGATTTTCCACGGTTGTGACGGTTGAATGTATAGGTGATAGTGCGGGTGTGAAGATCGATGTGAAAGCCCAGGCCAGCACCCAGGCTCGCACGCGCGCGCGCGCGCGCGCATGCAGCTTTTCCTATACTTGAAGCAAGAACCCCAATAGGTCACGCTATCTGGGGAAAGAAGTAGCCGTGATTTGCGGGGTGCTTGGTTTTGATTGTTTGTCTTTACCAACAGATCCATGTCGGATAAGGCTTGCTGTTGCATTGTTGTCTCTAGTCTGTGGCACACCGTGTGGCTAAATGACGTCTGTGTGATGTCGCCGTGCAATGCGGTTTTGCGCTGCCTTGGTGGACAGCGCATTTGAGTGAGTCCGTGTCATCGGAAAGCATGCTGGTGCACCTTCGGCGTGCGCTTTTTTGGAGCTCCTATGCTGCGGCTGTGACCCCGAAACCAGGCTGGGCATGGCTGGGCGCACCGGGCAGTTCTTCCATTGCGGGGAACTGCTCATTGAAGCTCATCTCGCCTGGCGAAGAAAGGGTGCAACATGGCCGGGATTTGGAGTGCTTCGTGAAGGCCGTCTACTAGAAGCGTGCCTTGCCGTGGCTGGTCCAAATGAAAGCTGGAGCAGGAAAGAAAGAACACAAACGACTTTTTGCACGTCATTCTTGATGAATTGGCCACAAACCCCGCCGATGCCACTTTTGCTTTAAGTACTCCAGTTGTCACCAAGTTACTGTTACTGCCCTGGGGATGCGATCATCGTACACCCTCAGCATAATTACATAGAACTCCAAACAAACCTGGTTAGTGTTTTCAACCCACTTGAAACATATTAGTCAGAGGGTCCAATCATCCCCAAGTAGGGGTTGAAAATAAACATATCTGACACCATCACCTAGAAACAGTTCGTTGGCCAAGGACATCCTCTTCCATCTCTTTTCCGTGTCGCCTTCACCCGAAAAACCGACCGGTCTCATCCGGACCCTCCGTGGCACCGACCGGCGGCACCGGCGGCCCGGGGCCAGCGGCCTATGACTTGGAGGCTCTCATCATCCAGCTGCGCCGCTTGGCTATGCAACCTGTCAACTGCAGATGCTGTCAACTGAGCTGGGTTTTAGTAAGTGGTCAGGAACTGGGACGGGGAGTTGCATGAAACCTGGAATTTTTGAGGACAAGAACATCACCGGTGCATTTCATATTCCTTGGACTTTAACACAACTCAACTGATTAATTTCTCAAAACCGCTTGAACTTGAACGATGGAATCTTTGATTAGTTATTTTTTCTCTGTCAAACAAGCTGGTGCGTCGAGAGACTCTAGCCTCCATGCCGAAAAAAAACATGTCCAACACGATTTTTGGACCTGGACCATCCAAGGGGTGCCCTGTCTGGAAGCCTATAGGCTGGATGGTCCTGGGAGGTTTGGTTTTGTTTACATCAACCATCTCATTACTGAGATGGCCTGAGTGATCCCCCTGCCCTCCTGCCCGGTCGGATTGGCCAGGAATGGTCGGACAATGCGAAGAGTGACTGGTCGCCTGGTCACCCCGGCTGGGGGTCCCTGACCCTTCAGGTCTTGAAGAACCTGAACAAGACGATCTCAGTTGGGTACCCCAGGTTATCCTACCTCTCTTGGACATCTCCTGAATGACCTGCCGAGCCGCGCAGCCTCCTTTTTCGAATGAGGCCGAGACAACGCGGCCGCTCACTCCGCATCGAACGTCTGCGGATTCGCTGTGAATTCGCTTGGGGGTTCTGAGAGGGTCAACTGGAGATCCGTCAACCGGCCGGTCACATCAAGTAGATGTTCCCTGAAATCCAGAAATCCAAAGCTGCATGAGGCTTTTGGAGACCCTGAAGCCTAGGTCCCTGAAGCTTCAAACCATCCAACTGTACGAATTCGATCAGTTTCACCTCCACTCACTTCCAGGTCTAGACCCTTTTCATCCCACTGCCACACTGCCACACTGGCTACGCCGAGCTCAGTCCGGTCAGTCGAGGCACATGGATCCATTGGTCGGACCCAGCAACGCAGCGCTGTATTCGCCCATGGCCGCGCTCACCATGCTCGACGCGCTCTCCCACTGTTGCCCGCTCACGGCGCGCACCGCGTGCGCCGTCGCGGCTTGCTCGCGCTCCGCGGCGGCGCGCTCGGCAGCGACATTGCGTTCCTCCAGCTCCTCACCTGTTTCGATGCGGGGTCTTCGTTTTGGGTGGATGCTGGGAGGTCTTCCGACCAAGCAACGAGTTCCGGTTGAAGCCCTCGGTTTGGTGACGCTGATTGCCCTTCTTGGGATGTGTTCTTCGTGTGTTCGCCGCCACCGTGATATTCTCAGCACCACTCTGCGTTGTGGGGTTGATGCTCTCCTTCAGGATTGGTCCCAATAGCTACCTGGAACCCCAATAGCTACCAGAAAGACATGGTTATTCCAATACGGCAAATATGATGCCTTTACCAGCTTCTTCAAAGTGACCTTTTGAAGGTTCCTAAGTGACCCTTAGGAGGCTTAAGTGACCTCAAACCAGGTTATCAAGTACGGTCACTTTGAAGAACCAGGTACTAAAGTTACTAAACATAGGAAATGCCTGGGGCTGGGGAGTTCGATTTCTTTCTGGGACTGGGTGAAACCAGGTCACCCTCCAACTGGCCTGATCGTCCGGACCCTCCAGTCCGGGGTCGCTGTCCGGATTCGAAGAATCGCCCCCTTGGAACGCCGGGGTGGTGAACCGGGCCCCCTGCGGTTCGATGGAGGAAGCACGTTCGGATTCTTTTGATCCCCTAGGGCCCTAGGGATTGGTGAGGGAAGGTCCAGACCTCTGACCAGTTCGGATGAGAAGGTCCAGACCCCGGACCGACCCCGGACCATCGGTTCGGGTCGGTTCGGGGCCGAAGGAATTCGCGTCCGGGCCGGAAGAATGACACGTCCTGGTGCAAATCACCTCGCTCCCTGCGCAGAGTCGAGATTCTATTGGGGATGTGGACGGACAGGGCTCAAAAGGGCAATCCGTCGAAGCCGATCGCGATCGCCAAATCACACTCTCCTCCGACCCCAAAAACGTGATTTGGACCCCCCGCCCCAAAAAGAACGGATAGTTTCTTCCTTTTCCTTCTCCAAACAGCTCGGAACATGATCCCAAGTCCAATCAAGTGCAATGTTTTCTTGACCATCTTGCCATGTCTCTTCCTGCATCGGAGCGGCTCGGGTATTGCTGAAAGCCCAGCAGAATGCGTGACGTCTCCACATGCCCTCCTGGTCGCCCGTCGCGACAGGTTTGCTGCGGCCAACGGGTCCGATTTCCAGCTCTCTGGTCGCTGGGCCATGGACCATGTGTGCCACTGACCATGTGCGCGGACGGCAAGCTGTTTGGGGATCTACGGTGGTGGTGGTGTAAGTGGTCCTTTCTCTCTGGTGCAAAGCTCTTCACCCCTCGGCTGGAAGTCAAACTGGTGCTTTTTGGAACTTGGACAGTCTGGAAGTCCGCGAGGACCCTGGGACCCATGAGGACCGTGAGGATTTTCGTCTCTTACTTGGTCTTTTTTCCGCCGGTCATTCCAACTCCTCCATCCGAAAATGTAATCTTCAAAAGACAGTGCCAACCCATCAGAACGGATAGATCCCCCCACCACGGAAGGGGATGTGCCAGTTGCAAGTCCTTTCCAACTCACCTGTTGGTCTTTCCCCAAACTAGCAAGGCCTTGGGCGAACTCCCTTGGTGGCTCCCGAGTGACTCCCCCGCTCCGGGGAAGAACCTGGATCACGCCTGGCCCGTAGCGACGCCGTCGCGGCGCCGGAGCCACAGCTCGTAACAGCCAAAAAGATCTCAATTGGTTGGTGCTTTCGCCACTTGAAAACATCTATGGGGTTGGGTTCAATCATCCAAAATAAAGGTTTGAACATCACAAATCTCCGAAACCATCACCTAGGACCTAGAAAACTGGATGGTTTTGATAAGGGGAACGCTGCCAGGCGTCGCGTTGTAACCCCGACCCTCAGACGGTTCGGTTCGGAACAAACACCCGTCTGCCCAGCCAGGGCCAGGTCTTCTGCTAGAAATACACCCAGACGGCGTTCGGATCGAACCCGGCGGGAGGCTCCTGCTGCCGCGATCTGCAGCGGTCGCAAGCCGTCTTCTTGACACCTCCGCCGCGAAGACCGCCGCGAGGACGGACGAGGCGTCCAGAACGGCGGTTTTGGCTCTGGAAGTCCAAGACTATGTTGAACATATAGTCTCTGGGTGACCCGAAAAGGACTTTCCTTCACTTATAGGGTAAGTTCTTGTATGTTTCAGTCGCGTAAGACTTGGCCTAAGACTTCGAAGCTCTTCCCACTTTCCGAACTCGGGAGCAGATCACGGTCGAATGTGGTCCTGGAAGTGGTGTTTCGCAGCTTGTTGTGTCGCTGCGCCTCGCCTCGCATGTCCCCTGCGACTCGCTTCTCCGGACTTGATGAGTTCTCAGGTTCCGACCTAGTCGGTCTAGTCTCGTCCTGAACACGGAATTGGTTCACCCGGATAGGATCCGGACCCTCCAAAAATTCAGGGTGAACGAAACGGGGCCCCAGTCACGTCACCCCGTCGTTCACAGCAGGGGTTTGGATCCCTTCTTGGAGGGTCCGAACTCGGATCCTATCCGGGGTGTTCGAACGGTTCACCGACCTGGGCACCGGGATTGGGTTTGAAGTGGTGTGCCTTTTAAGGGGTCACCCGCTGACTTGGTAGGTACTACATCCCACAAGACTCCTCAGTATATTCAAGCCTGTTCATGCCCAACAATGCTCTTGCTTCAACAAAGACACATGTTTGAGATCTCCTAGCAAGAGTGGAAATCCAGCTGCAAAAAGCCAGTGTACCAACCTGAATGGTAGACATTTAAAAGAAGTAGAGAACTCTTGCGTTCATGAATTCAGCCGGTTGCTTCCCATCCACACTCGCTGGCTGAGTGCCCTTATGTCACCAGAGATGTCTCCCAGGACCATCCTGGACCGGGATGTCCTGGCTGGACTACCCCACACTACCGGCTTCCAGACAGGGGCACCCCGACTGGATGGTCCAGGTCACCATTTTTCAGTCTGAGATCGATCATCCACCTGATGACGTCATCCACTGCTTCCTTCCAACGGCACTGCCCAGCACTGCCCAGGCACCTCTCTTGATCTGCCAAGGCATTCAGCAGAAACGTCACCGCCTGTGGTGACCCACTCCTGTGCCACGGTGTACGCGGTCCACGTGAGCCCCACGTCCCGGCACCGGTCCACGTGTCATGGCACCGCAGGAGCCCTGAACAGATGGTCTCAAACAACTAGACTCGACTTTTGAAGACCAGGACAACCCCACCCTCCCAGGCTTGAATTGGACATGCTTTTCTTGAGGCCTGGGGGGTTGATGAATTCGAGTCTACATGATCATGGTCAACCCTACCAGGGACTCCCAGCTTTTGTGACCTCACCGCCTCGCGGACGTCTACGATGCTTCTACCCGAAACCGGAGGAGCTGACCCCTCTCCAGCCGCGCCTGCACGTCCAAACGCGAACGAAGGTCACACCCTGCGGCGTCCCGGCTCGACTCGACTCATGAAGCTCCGTTCTGCTGGTCTCTCCTGGCTGCCAAGAATAAGGGCGTGCAGCCATCTTGTCGGGTCTCGTTCACCTTGGCACGGGCCTCCAACAAGCAGTTGATGACCTGCCAAGCAGCAACCACGCAGCAACCAGCAGGTGCATTGAATTAGCCTCTCTCCAAGCAACATGGGAGTGGAGTGGACCACAGCCCCTTGGAAGGCAGCTATATGCCACTAACATGGGGGTGATCCACTTGGATTCTTAGAGGGACAGTACCCAAAGCGCTGCCGTTTTCGTTCCCGGTCCCGAACCAAACCGGCAAGGTGACTGAGTTCGACCCCATTTGACCAGTCAGTCCCGCTTTGAGGCCGAACGAGTCCCTCGGGTCGCCTCGAACGGGTGACCTCTGTCCGGATCCAGTCGTACCCTCTCAGGTTCGGTGGGACTGGGGTGGGTGCCATGGTCGGGTCCAGTCGTACCTTTTCAGGAGGTTTCCATTTCTGGATCCCTAGGGCGTGTACAGCTGCCGACGTATTTACGGTCACTTAAGAGGTGACCAAAGATGCTACGGGTTCTGATGCACATTTCCGGCCGGGCACTGGTTCAGCGAGTGGACTTTTCATGACAGTAGTCAAGGCGGAGCATCTGTGATGTGATCCCACCAAGGAAGACTGACACCAAAGAGAGTCGACACCATCATACCAGACCCGTGCCTCGACTCTCACCCGAACAAAAAATGGTACAGTAGTCCATCTTTCCGATGGAAGGACATACCCCAACCAGTGATGCACCCGAAACAGTTTGTCTTCCATGGTTCCGTTTTCAGGTTCTCTGTTGGCTTAGCCAGGTATAGTTTGAGTATAATTGACCCTTTGCACCTGCTTGAGCGCCTCTTGAGGAGTCTTCTGAAACCGTTTCCCACGGCGCCTTCACGTGGCAGTTGGCCGCCGCCACGTGGAGGGGCGCCCCACGGCGCTCGGAGGCCTTGTCCTGGAGCGGTGGGGAGCGATGCGGCCGCTTCAGCCGATGTTGGGGGATATGGGACAACTGCTATGCACTATATAAGAAGACCACCAAGAAGACCCTATATATACAGTGATGTCCAGTTCGACGATTTGTTTGGCACCACGCAAGTAAAGGACATGCCTTATTTTTTTTGCATCACCCAAAGACTATATATGTTTAAAATGGTCTTACATACAAAAAACACCAAAATACCATACATGACATACCTGCAAGAAGCTGACCGACACTCGTCATGCCACACTCGTGTCATCTCATGTCCTTGTCGGCACGTGCCTCCAGCAAACACTGCACCACCTCCAAGTGACCTTGACTGCAAGCCAAGAAGAGGGGAGTCGTGCCATTCTCCTCGGCGAGTGGAAGTGATGATTGGATCAACGGTTCATGGAAACTGGTGACAAAGCGCGAATTCTTTCTGGAAAAAGTCAACTGTATCTGGGAGGGCATGGCTTAGATTGTAGCAAAACGGTGCAGGGAAGCAGCAAGTGCTCGCCAGACTGGATTTTCGAAGCTATTCGAAGCTACCCGTCCACTCTGTTTGCGCACGCTTTGAACCGCAGCTCTTTTTTCCCGCAATGAGGGCACGACAAGGCAGAAGTTCAATCCGTGCCAAGTCTCCTTGGCCTTATTCTTGTCGACGCCCGCCTGCGGTCTCGCAGTTTCGGAAGCACCGCGCCCTATTATTTTGGGCCAGCTTTCTTCAAGCATGGGCCGTTGTCCTGCAGGGGTCCTTTACATGATCTGTTGTTGGGGAAGTCGAACTGAGAATGTTCCTCAGTAGTGAACATTCCGCTCAGAACCATGATGTGGCTGCTTTCGGTATGCCAAAGAAGTAAGGAAAGGCCTGTGAAGCCAGTGCCATCACTGCCCAGCTCACTGCAAAGAGAGACTATAAGAACATGTGAGCCCTTTCGCAGCTATGTTTGGTCTTCTTCGGGCTCAAACACCGGGCAAACACTGGAAAGATGTCCGATTGATTCAAACCTTGACCCTAGAAGTCGAACCACCATTTATTTCATATATGTTTCCGAACCAAGTACTGCTTTACATTGTTTTACTGAGGATTTACCACGACAAAACCAGATATCATTTCCCGTTAAAAAAACCATGGCCTTCACGGACTTCAGGACGGCGCAACTTCCACCCGTCAAGGAGCGACGCGATTCGACTGGCCGCTGCGCCACGTGACTCTTTGGACTGACCTCCACGTGCATCGAGATCAGCCTGGAACCCCAAACAACTAGAAACAAATGGTTGTTCCAATATGGCAATTGAAATCCTTTACATAGGAAATGGTTGTTTGGGAAAACATCCATTTCTTTCTGGTTGTTTGGGGTTCCAGGAGTAGGCCCCCACATCCCATCACCCAGACACGACTAATGGGACTGCCAGAGGACTGCCGATCAGTTTGGGTGGTGCCAGAGGGGTCAATGTGGGCATATATGGCAGTCCCATGGAGTGTCTGGGAATTCTTTTGGATCAGGGCGCTTTGTAGGGCTTTTTGAATAGTTGCTGTTGACAATCGGGGAGTCAAAGACATCAAAGACCATAAGAAGAATGGTCCGACAAACGGTGACCCGAAGTTCGGAATTTCCTTGACTTTCAGTCGGTCAAAAAATGGTCGAACTGGACTTCTAGGGGACAGGTAACAGGACAGACCCAACAACTTCTTCTTTTTCATCCAAGAACACACATTAGCACCCCTCCACCCCTTCCACCCTTCCAGCACGCATCCGCCACCGCCTGTTTCCCTCCCCCTAGCGTCGCCTGCAGGAGCTGTTGCACCACTTCCACGTGCCCCTGGCTGCATGCCACCTGCCGCCAGTCTGGACCCATCTGGACCCGTTTTCAGCGAGCTCGGCGCCGCCGACATCGGCTCTTCGGTGCGTCGCCGGTGGTCCCATGGGGTGGGCTCGATCTGTTCGGAACGGAGCTCAGAAAGGCGAAGCAACTGGCCATGCTGCAAGGCATCAAGTCGGACTCTCATGCTGCAAGTGGGCCATGCTTGAGGCCATGCTGCGTTCGTCTATCTACCTCAAGCTCAAGGCATAAACCAAGTCTATCTACTGGCTAGAAATACCAGGACCATCCGACCATCGGGGTGTCCTGGCTGGACTACTCCACACTATACCTATAGGCTTCCAGACAGGGCACCCTGACTGGATGGTCCAGGTACGTGTCTCATCTTTTGTGGCCGTTTCATAATCGCATCATGCAGTGAAACGGCTCGTCTTCGTTTCATCAGGCTTCTCTACCGCAAAACCGTGCCTGCAGCGGCGTCCAGCCATCCTTCCGCACCTTCTGTGGATCCGCGCGCACCTGGCAGGTCTGGTCCCACGAAAATCCAACCCCCATTTGGTAGTTTCTTGTAGAAAGGAATCTTGCACTGTGACTGGAAATCCGGTGGATGTTTCTTTTTCATCCCTTGGTTTTCGGCTTGAGGATCCGCCCTGCCGGAGTTGTCCCTCCAGAGCAGCCTGCTGAGTCAAGTCACTTACAGGAACCACCTCCAGAGACTGCAGGAACACATGGAAGACACATGGTCGACCACATCTGAACACTCTGATTCTGCTTCTCTGGGGGAGGTTCCAAAAAAGCACACACCTACCGGGCCGGACGTTCGTGCCACATCGTGCCACGAGACCTTTATGACATCAGATGCCCCGAGACAGGTCTCCAAAATCTTACTTTTTTTTTACAGGTTTTGATATGGGTTTTGATTCACTTGGGCGATAGGATTTTTGGATGTGATCCACTCCCTAGAACTAACATGGAAGTGGAGAATGGCCCCTTGGAAGACCACTTTCCTCTACAAACAGGGGGTGGTCCACTTCCATGTTAGTTCCAGGGAGAGTATGTCTTTTAATCTACGTCGTAGATTCTCTCCTCCCCCGTTTGTCTTGCCCCGTTGGCTGGTTTCGATCGCCTCCAACAGGGCGCTCAAGACCTCCTTGTGCCCGTTCTTCGCCGCCACGTAGAGCGGCGTGGCGCCGTTGCCGCCCGCGAGCTCCAGCTGAGCCTCGAGGTCGTTGCGTCTCGAAAGCGACTGGGAATGGGAAGACGAAGGACATCGATGCCAGGTACCGTTCGACGGAACATGGGTGATTTGGTGCCTTTCAGAACTCGCATCATCAGGAAAGAGAGGCTTGAAGTAATGCTGGTGCACTTGGAATGCCATTCTTGGTACATTTGATATCAACCAAGTATCTGTTTTTGAAGGGCCATCTATGAGCCGACTGTCCTGGAGAAGACAGGTGGTTCTTCTCTTCAGCTGTTCAACTTCTTGACATATCGGAGGTCAGTTGGGGATCATATTTGGTATGTTTGTCAAAGCCTGTAAAGCTCATGCGCTCTCATTCTGGAAAGGATTCATAACCAAACCTGAGACCCTCTTCCACTGGAATAGGAAAGGGACTCTTCAAGCCAGATTTTGTGCCGGAAAATGAGCCTTCCTTTTCCAGAACTTCTTCCCCAATGGAGAAGGTCCACGGTGCTTCTTCTTTCTAACAACAACAGCTTCTCCCATCTGAAAAAACACATGACAACAACCACACAAACACCACCGAGAGGCTCGTTGTGCCAGCAGGACTTTCAGCACCTGAGTGGCATTGTAGTTGGCGGCCATGTGCATCGGAGCCCACCCCGCGTCCAGCTTGTCCTTTCAGCGAACGTCCCGAAGCGAACGGCCCGGTGGTCCGAGTGGTGGGCGGGGCGTCCGATGTTGTCTTTTTTTGCCTCAGACATGCCACAGGAAAAGGATTTTTTTCCCGTTTATAACCCAAAGAACCCACTATCCTGCAGGATGCACTGACCACTGATGCGAGGATGAAGTCACTTCACATTCAGAACCTCACCAGCAGCATTTTGAAGAAGTGCTTGCGGATCATGAAGATCGCATTAAAAAAACACTTTTTAGGATTTTCCCACAAGTTACGCAAAGGCTCGCCAGGTCCTTTATGGGAAGAACTTGGTTGGTGTTCGACAAGCGGCACATGCCACCCAGAAAATCGAACACACAACTTCTCGAGGAAGAAAAGGGAGGCGATCTGCAGTGAAGGGGCCATATTCACTTCTTTAGCGTCAAAGCTACTTGTAGTGGTGTGGCGACACTTTTCGAAAACACTGAGTTTTTGTCTCTTTTTGCTAGTTGTGGAAGAGGTTCCTTGGCCCTTCTTCAGACCCTTTGTGGATGGGCCAGAAGTTCTCACCGATTCGGTTCGTCATGACTCGGACCGTGCGACGCGCGACGCGAGATCTGGCGACATCTGGCGACCGTTCTCAATTCTCCAGTCCTTCGGCACGCCTGCCTGCAAGAGCTTTTGCACCACCTGAAGCGACTTGAGCCGAGAGCTGGCAGTTCTGGTTTGGTGCCCAAACGCTCCAAAGAGCCCTTGGGTCCCTCAAAACTATAGGGTTTGGTTTGGGTCCACCCCTCCATGTGAGGGTTCGACCCCTGCATATGAGGGTCCAGGAGCGTCTGGGTGTGTCTCTGTTTACCGCTTTTGGCGTCAACCCCCAAAATGAACCCAATCCTCTGAATTCCTCAACGTAAGTTAATCTTCCAAGGCTTGGAGGATATTGGAGGATATCGACCACTTTCAGCACAGCCAGCCACTTTTCACATCATTGTCAACACCATCGAACAGAAACACATGAAACACTTATCAATGGGTACTGTTGAACTTCCCTCAAGAAAAAAGAAGAATGGATCAAGAATGGATAGTCCAGCTTGGTGCGCTCAGGTCTTTTAAGTACAAGACCTACTTGAACAAAACCGCTTGCTTGGCCTTTCTTCAAAAACATCTCGTCTTCAAGGGATTCACCTACTGGGTGAGCTTCTCTACCTGGACCATCCGACCATCGGGGTGCCCTGTCTGGAAGCCTAGGCCGGTCGTGTGGGGTAGTCCAGCCAGGACACCCCGATGGTCGGATGGTCCTGGAGAGGTTTGTATTTGTTTGCACTTGGACTTTTGGAGGGTCCCAACCAAGTCGTGAACACCTCAGGTGGCTGGCTGGCCCCCCCAAACAGATCGGTGCTCCCCAAATGCCTGGGATTCTAGAGAATCCTGTCACCCTGTCCCAACAAAGATGTATTCAACTCCGGCCCACACTCATCTAAGAGCTTCCCTTTCGGAGCTTCTTGCAGCACACCAATCACACCCCTCGTCCTCGTCACAGATCTCCAGTGTGCAGATCACAGGACTGGTGAGTCTCCACCTCTTCACCCCCACCTCTTCACCCCTCGCAACTCACGCCTGGCCGTTGTCATGTCTGATGGCCGCCATCAGCGCCGTCATGCCCTCCTTGGCCAAGTTGGCCTTTGCCTCATCGCGGGCGTTGGGCGCCGATGGGCTGGGGGACCTCCAGGGTCTCCATGACCAACGCACCGACTGCGCGAGGTCACTGAGGACGAAGGGAACGGACTGCCACGACCGGCACGTCCCCCCACCGAGCAATTCGGAGCAAAAGAAGACACGATCGCTGGAGAGTCGCCACTCGAGTGGTTTAGATGCAAGGGTGGACCACCGGTGCCGGTGCCGGGTCCCTCACCCCGTCGACGGGGATCCACCCAGAGAATCGACGGACGTGGCATCTTGACATAATTAGATTGGGGTGGTTGAAGTCGGGGTCCATGTAGGCATTTATACCAGGAGTCACAAAATAAGGGGCGGCGTTTAGTCCCTTCCAGTGAGTGGATCATAGACACCCCTAAGCTCCAATAAGCACCCCGTCTTGTGACTGCTGGTAATGATACATATGCATACATGGAGCGTCTGGGATGGAAAGAGACTGAGAGTCCTTTCTTGACCCCAACTTGACCCCGAGACTTGCGAGATTTCGTGGATGGATTGACCCGCACAGGTCACGTGGCGAAATCCGAAGTGGACCAAATACTTATGACTTTCAGTTGGATCAAATCTACCTGGAGTCTCAAAGTACCTCGGAAAATGGGTACAAGTACCTGTGTTTTTTTTGAGGTCATGTCCTATTTTGTAAGGTACTTTGGAGGGTCCAGGTACATACAAAGGGGTGGTTTGGCTCGTCCGATCCAGTGAGTGGATGCTCCGTTCGTTCGGCACCCCGTCGAAGGTGACTCGTGGTACATGTGTCTTCCAAGCTGCGTCCAGCAAGACTTGCAAGGTATCCAGGTGTGCCATCTCAACCGCGGCCAGAAGCGGAGAAAGAGTCCTGAAATCTTGGCACGACCAGAAGGAGCTGATCAAGAGACGCGCATTTTCCGTTGGAGCATTGATTTTCAACATGAGTTGAGCTGGTTTTGCAAAAATCCATGGTTAAACGATATGGTTGTTCCGGATTCAATCAATGGTGGGCCAGGAAGCGTGGGGGAAGAGTGAATCCATATTTCAGCACACTCCGTCCACCACGGAAAAGCCATTGACAATGAGTTTTAAAAGGAACAAGAAAACGTGTGTTTCGTTGGCAGCACCGGCGGGTCACCGGTTGAGCAATGGGTCGTTTGGGGCGGGTGTCATTCACTCCGAGGAGCCCAGCAGAATCGGGTCGACGTCCGGTCCGTGGGGGTGTGGCGGCATGAAGAGCTTAGAAACACCGAGGTCGTGGTCTAATCGTGGTGAGACTTGTGGGTTCCTTTGGGTTGTGAAATCGGAAGGGCGTGGAACATCGTCGTTCATTGGACTTCCAGAGAATTAGAACGATGCACTTGTTCCTAGTAGCGAACATTGTTTCTAATAGCTTCTTGTTACTACTAGTAAGGCACTTGTTACTACTAGCGATGCACTTGTTCCTAGTAGCTTCTTGGAACCCTGTGAGACTTGTGGGGTGAGTGCCTCATCTTAGATCCTTTGCTGCCACGGCGCGTGGATCCTTCGGTGGACGCGCTTCGCGGGGCCAGGGAGGCTCGGGCGGCCAGCAAGCTCTTCACGATGGCGGTGTGGCCCTTGTAGGCCGCGATGTACCTGGGCGTTCTTTACTAGGAGCAAGGACGCTACTAGGGGCTCCTGGCATCGCTACTAGGAGCTCCTGGCCCTACTACTAGGAGCAAGGACGCTGGTCCTGAAGGGTGACGATCATCCGATTTTTCTGGCGGATCAGCCGCAGAGAGGATTCCCAGGTCTTTCTGACACCCAGGTTCCTTCCTCCCAAGTGCCCATTCTAGATTCCAAGAGTTCTTCCTCCCAACTGCTTTGCATGTGCCAGGTTCTCGGAATTTACCACGGCTGGCTCTCTTGAGGTGTGGGATTCCTCCTTTCAGATTGCTCCTGGAGGGAATAGCCTTGCAGGAGAACCAATAGCCTTGCAGCTGGGCCTTTCACAGCTCACGGCCGAAATGGATGTCTGACATTGTCGATATAGTATTGGTGATGGCAAGAACTCCTGCACGTGAAGGAAGTGTGAAGTTCACCCCTCACTCAACCAATATTACCCAAACACTCCATGTATGCCATATTTGCATATATGTTCGAGTGGCTTCTGAGGTCAATGCATAGAGTGTCTGGGTTCGGAAGGAATCCCACACACATCTTTCTACTTTCCAAGAAGGCTTCACACTTTACGAGGCTCACACTTACCACGGTCTTCAAGTCAGCCTGCCCCCGCGCGAGTGATTTTCTGTGTCTTCAACATCTTTAAACTCCCCAGTCCCAGCCATTTGCATTTGCTATGTAAAGGATTTCAAGCAAGCCATATTGGAACAACCATTTGTTTCCAGTTGGGACTGGGGTTCCAGGAACATCTTAAAAACCATCGCCAACACTGCAGAGATCCTTCAAGCGATCCACACTGAAGCGATCGTGCACACGGGTTTCAGGTGCTCGGACCGGGTCGAAGAACTCGGAACCGGGATCGGTCGGGCTGTGAACTCACTCACTCACCCTGTTGGATCCAAGGCACTCGGACACCTTCAACCAGGGACGTCGAACCAAATACCGTTCACAGGGGTCACGTCGCCAAACCCAGAAACCAAACCCGGATCGTGTTGCGGGTCCGGAACATCTGGGTGGATTGTTCCAGACTCGGCCGGAGCGGGACGCGGAACAGACGCGAACGCGAGCGGAGAGCCGGCCGGGACACAAGGGGCTGGCGGTGGAGCGAGCCTCCTGACGAGCCGAGTTCGAGCGAAGCGAAGAGCCGAGTTCGCTTCGGGCCAGAACTCAGCTCGGGCACTGGGTTTCTCGACCATTTCGGAAACCAGTAGGACCATCATGGTTCCTACTGGTCATGCTTTTGGGTTTGGGGCCATTTTTGGATGGATTGACTTCAGTTCCAGTCTAGAATCGTAATGTTCTTGTTTACCGGCTCTCAAAGGGCACCCCCAAACAATTCTCGTTGATCCACTAGCCCATAATGTCCACTTTCAGAACGACCAACAACATGCTATCAGCATATATATATATTTGTGTTGGTATATATGTGTGTATGATGTATGTAAGTATATATATATATATATATCGACCTAGAACCCGTTTGACCTCTGTTTTGATATGAAAAGACCATGAAACAGGGGTTAATCAGGTTCTAGGTATATTTAACACACAAATGGCCGTGGGTCAAGCGCCTCCATTTGGACAAATGGCTGAGGCACTGATCAAGCCCTGATGACGACAGGGATTTCGTCATTCTTGGTCAACGAACCATCCTTAGATCTAGTTAGATTAGACGATCATCCAATTCGGTCAAAGCCATTCCATCTTCAAAAAATCCCAAATGCCTATTGGAACATCCAATTGTTTATGGTTGGGACTGGGGTTCCAGGCATAGTTTCACTTCACATATGCATGAGCTGAAACCTGTTCCTTTCTAGCTGCTAGCTTGTTGCGTTTTGGGCATGGATGGCTTTTTCCAAAATGAAGCTTCTCCCCCTCAAAACAGTCTGTTGCTAGTTTACGAAGAGTTCTTTTCCTCCAACAGCCGTGTTTATCAAACGCACAGGAATCACTTCCAAAAGGACAACAATCTCACAACTTCCAAGTGGCCGCTCTCCGCAGCAATCAACAATGTTGTTGCCCCACTCTTGTCTTTACTGCTTCTTTGTCAGCACCAGCCTCCAGCAACAATCTCACAACTTCC
>CAXAMN010020446.1:37400-106099 GCA_963970005.1 Durusdinium trenchii
TCAGCTCCAGCCTCGAGCAACAATCTCACAACTTCCAAGTGGCCGTTGGAGGCTGCCACATACAAAGCCGTTGCCCCATTGACACGTGCTGCTTCTTTGTCAGCACCAGCCTCCAGCAACAATCTCACAATTTCCAAGTGGCCGTTAGAGGCTGCACTAGGCAAGTCCGTTCTGCTTGGGATTTGTGGTCTTTGAAGCAGTCGTTCAACATGACTCACACGATTCTCTAGGCAGTTCCAAAGCAGTTCTTTCTCCATAATCTCATCAAAAGCACAAAAGGGCAGCACTACCAACTGTACAATTGGTAGTGGTTGTAAAAGCATGTCATCCTGCAATTCGCCAGTTTCGCCAGTCATGAGTCTTTGCTGAAACCTGGAGCAGCCAACCTGAGCCGAAATAAGCCTCTTCAGGTCCGGAACAGCTTTACCACTTTCCACCATGTACCGCAGCTCATCCTCATCAAGCTCAGCAACTGTGTTGCCAGACACAGCACAATCTGCATCATTCAGTTGAGCCGATCAGCTTGAGCCATGATCAAAAAGAAGGGAACCAGAAACATGCGGCAAAGACACCATCATACACCATCGCTTAAGAAGGGCTGGTGAAAGCAAAGCATATCATCTATTGGTTGATCTGTGGTTGCCACAGAAGCAGGGAACACACAGCTTAGCAAGGCTTGGTGAAACCAACAAACAATTGCTTGATATGTGGTCAGTGTGGCCATGGCTTCACCACATGGCAGCCTTTTCCACTTGGACGAGGACACAGCTGGGCTATGCTGGCGACATACTTTCGCCGTGTCCTTCTCGGCCCCAGCAGCCAGGAGGTACTTCACCACATCCAGATGATTACCTGGCGCAGCCCGAGCGAGCGGCGCGCTTCGTGACGCGACCGCACCGCGCGACGCGCGACGCAACGCTCGGCTGGCGTGACCAACGACAACGGCATCAACGACTGGGCTGCCTTTCGAGCGGAGAAGCAAGCCATTTGAGCTATGATCAAAACTCAGTATAATTGGATATAAGATATAAGTGGCATGGTCATCCCATCCCTTATAATTCATATAATAGCCAATGGATGACCAATGGATGACCATACCCTAGTAATGGTCTGCTTTATCCGTTTTGACCATGACTGGCTGTCATGGCACCCGGCACTCCCTGGTTGACCCCGGGTCTGTTCGGGAGGTCAACCTACCATGGTTCGGTGGGGGAGAACACCCGCAGCACCTTAATTAGGAGTCCGGGGCCACCTGGAAACATTGAATAGTCGGGTCATACTCTGGGTCATACTGCGGGCCATCCCGAAGAACCATTGTTTTACCCGAATCCTCTGGAGGGGTCTGGACCGACCCTCACCAATCCCTATGGTTTGGTTCGGGACCCGGAAGTAGGGCTGGTTTCACGGAGCGTCTGGGTATAAGGATTCTTCATTCCCAGATGCTCATGGACCCTCCTAACTAGGGGTCCGGACCCTCAAATCCCTTGGGTTTTGAGGGACCAAGAGCAGTTTGGAGCGTCTGGGATACCAAACACCTGGTCGTTCTCATTTCGGGAGTGGTCGAACGGCTCCGGCCAACGGGACAACAGAAAAGCGCGGACCGTGGACCGTTTTGCTTCGACGGACGCATTGGCCGTGTCAAAACCGCCTCGTGATTGTCCCAGAACCGACCAACAGAGGTTGAAGGACCCACACTAGACTATATACCAGTTGGGTACCCCAGGTTACGGGTCCTATAAGGTCACTGACTACCTCTCTTGGAATTGGTATAGGTTCACCGAACAAAAAGACGACGTCCTCGGTCTATTAGGCGTCGTCCATTTGGTGCTTCGCGTCGTTCCCAAATTGCCAAAACACCGGGTGGCCATATCCATCGGTGGCCCTGGAACTCCAGTCCCAAAAAACGAAAGAAATGGATAGAACGAAACCCAGTCCCAGCAAAGGATGTAACAGCTGGCGCCATGTTAGAACAACCATTCCAGGACCCCCAGTCCGGGTGGCAACAGCTAGTTGGGGCTATAAACAGACACCCCGACAGGAGGGTCCTGGTTTCTGGTTGGGAGGGCCATGACCGTTCCAGGAACCCCCCGAACGGCACGACTGCCATGGGGACGTTCGAAGCACGAGACAACACCGTCACCGTTTGTTTGGGGTAACCGGGTATATCCCAACCATCGGCCCAGTGGATGGATGGTTGTCTAAGCCTTTCCATCTCTCTAACATCGTGATTTCGATCCGGACTAAACCCATAGTTACATATGATAGATCTGGAACACCTATTGGGGTCTGTCCATGTTTGATCCGGACTAAACCCACAATGATCAGCACCTTCAGAGCCGTCCGGTGGGTTGAGATGGACGCCTCTTCATCTCTAAGAGGCTGTCTAGACACTTCGAACGGTCGGTCCTGGAAATCACCGAATCCTCCACAACCTTCGTCTCCACATCGCTCCATTCGTGCGCTGCCCTGCAAACTCCCACTCCCGCCCTACCTACTTCGGCCCCACTGCGGACCGAGCCACAGGCCGCGGCCGCGTACAGCGGCGTGCAGCCCTCCGGCATCTGGCGGGAGGCGTCCGTCGCGCGGACGGGCGGGGGCGATGGCACACCGGTGGGCGAGGTCGGCGGGGTCGGCGGAGCCCACTGGGACTGGATAGTGTCGGAGCTGGTGAGGACAATTACACCTCCTGAACAAACATACACCCTCCTTTTTCTGACAAAGAGCTTCACAGAAAACAGTGGCGGAGCAAGAATGAGACACTGAATGAGACTGTATACTGTATATGAGACATTTTGGTGGATCTCAAGGTTAGTTGGTTGGTTGAGGGTTCCCAGCGTTTTGGGAGGACAAAAGCTTCTTTCTGTGATTTCCCCGACAAGATCTAGCGTCAGCGCCTCAAGGGGTTAACATCCTTGACTAGATAGCATACAATGTCACCACCAGCTTGCAACATATTCTGTGAAAGACCATCAGAATCATGTTGCACTCATCTTGTTTCAACAATTGAGACGGATCAACAAACACGTGAACTGCATGTCGTGCTTTTGCTCCACTCCCCGCTGAGCAGCTTTTCGTCTTCTTAGGAGCATTCGTCTTGGACGTGACCGGCGATCGAACGAGTCCGGCTCACGAGTCCGGTCAAGGAGTGCTTCACCACCCCACGGGACCCTGGCGGAGAGCCCATGGGTTCATGATTGAGTATCTGGTTCATTGGGAGCCCTGGTTAAGTATTAGCTGATTCAGTTCATAATACTGCCCTATAGGATCCGAACGGACCCTCCATGGCAAGGGGTCGAACCCTGCTGTTCACAAGGGGTTGGGGCCCCTCATGTACCCTCAAAACCCTTGTTTTGCTTCGGGTGCAGATCCTATCCGGGTGATTCATACTCAAAGATGACTCGGATCCTCCCTGTCTGTCCACCCTCACTCCGAAACCTCGCCTGAGTCTTCGCGACCTCCGCCTTCGCCGGCTGCCCCCGACCCACCGCCGCGGCCGCTGCCGGCGCCGCCGGTGCTGTCGGTGCAGGCGAAAGCGGCGCGGGGGCGGGGGGTACGGTGAGCGCCTTGGGCGCGTTGAGCTGAGCCTTGGCCTCCAACAGGAGATGCACCGTTTGAAGTCGACCCTCCTGGCACGATGGGCGCTGCGCTGCAGTCGAAAATTCGAGCCGGAACGGTGTTTTCTTTGGGGGACGAGTTCGGCGAGCGTTTGACGTGGAGTTGGTCTTTCCTTCCACGGAGAGGTCGAGATGGTCCGGTGGTTCACCGTTTTGTCTTTCCTTCCGCAGTGGCAAGTGGTCGCGAGAGGCTGTGGAGATGGTCCAGTGGAAAGAATCCGTACGGGCCCTTTTTTGGGATGAGAAGGGTCGGACCTTCTCTAGCGAAGCGGAGGGGGGAAAACGGACCCGGTTTCACAAAGCCTTTGCGGAACGGACCCGGGTTCTTAGGGCAAGGGACATTTGGAAGATGCAAAGTTTGGACTGGATCCACAGGATCTTGGTGGCTTAACTGCAGGTGGCAGTGGAATGGTGGCTTCTGTTTAGGCAGAACATGTCGCTGTTGCCCATGTGGGCCAAACAAGTGGCGACCCCGCGCTTGGTAGATAAAGCATTGGCGTGAAAGGCGCGGGAATCCCTTTCCGTGGTTACTATGATCCAACCAGTGTCACGCAACATCAAAGATTTAAGAACACGATCTATTTAATATCCTTTCTATAGATCAGATCACTCATGATCACTCAATTGTACCAATTATATCGGGTCAGTTCCCCGCCTCTCTATTCCTCACGAAGCGACGTCCTTCCGAGGTATCGTTTTGGAACATCCCACCTGGCCCCTAACCAATGATGCCCCACCTTTGTAATAACAGAGAGGTCGATGCCAGGTATATCTATGCACTACACCGTTTACCCACCTCTTGACTCCAACAGATCTTTTTTCAGCCAGGGTCAAGTGCCATCTGACTAAGGCAAAGAGTCAAAAGCGATGGTGGGATCCACGGTTCATGCGTGCCGCTCCTTTGGGAGAATACATATTATTGGTGGTGCACTTTTTAGGGTATATCCCCTTCCCATCAAATCAACCAACCAAGAGTAAACAGGCCAACGAACAGGCCCACATGACCGCGCTCGGCTGCGGCTGAAGCTCCTGCGCTGCGATGAAGGTTGCGGTGAGACCCTCGCGCGTGCGTCGCTCCACATCCGCGCGCGCCATCAAGAGCCGCTGGAGCACCTCGCTCGACCGGTCGCCGAAGGCACCGAACGACCGGTCGCCGTCGCATGGGGGGCGACGGTCACCGAGCTCCGGTCGCCTCCGGTTGAATCCCTGGATGTGCATTGGGCGACCCTGGATCCGTGCTATCTAACACTTGGGTAGATCCTAGTGCCAGTAATAGTGGATGAGGATGGTTCAGTTGCAGGCCTTTCTCTAAAAAACAGTGATGTTCTTGTGTTACAGGTAGTGGGACAGACTCAACCTCTACCAATTGTGATCTACAAACACTGCCTGCAACTGCCTGCATATACTACTGCTCTCAGAACTTCCGGCTCAAACCCCAAAGACTATTCTAAGCAAGCCAGAGTTTTGAGGGTGTGTACAAGTGTAACTGGTGGTAGAATACTTGTCCAAACATCAGATTTGGGCCTTCAACAACTTGACAAATGTCCGTGAAATCTACATTTCGATCGGGTGATGATGTTCCATGTTATTCTGTTTCCCAGGTCCATGCCCACACACAACACAATAGGTGGCGAGCATTGGTGAGCAAAGTGGCATGAACAAAGTCCACACTCTACTTGAAACTACACTCGACCTCCGGGACATCTGACGCGAACAAGAAGACTTCCCACCGAACCAATGCGATGCGACACAAGACTGGTCTCACTTAATGTCTCACCTCAAGGATGTAGCAGGGCAGCCGGGTTCCTCGGGTTCCTTGGGTTCCTTCTTCTCAAGAGCGCTTTCTTTGACGCTCTCCGCTGGCGCGCGCGCGCGCCGGGGCGATTTGCTGCCTTCTCCAGACCGAACTCCGCCGCGTGGTGGAGCGGAGTGAAGCCTGGAAAGGAAGGAGCGGGGGCCCATGGAGCCGTGCCAAGGATCGAACGGCTGATGGATCGCCTGTTACGGCTGATCCATCGTGTTCCAGCTTCTGAGTGAGCAAATCTCTGGCGACCGGACTGGCACTGGGGAATGGTAACGCCGCCGCCGCGAAAAGAAACACCGATGGTTTCGGCACCGGTGTGGCAGCTTTGGGAAAGTTCATGGTGCGCTTGACCCACAAGAATGTTGCATCGAATGTGGCCTTGGAACACCTGTCTACCCTTTGCAGTGAAGGGCCTCGTGCGGCAAACGACCCTATGACCAGCACGAAGACAGTCAACTCATTGGGCAAACACCCTGCGGATCAGGGACCATGAAAAATGGGGAACTCAAATGGAACTTCGAACCTTGAAGGGGGTTGAAGAAAGCTCCTTCACCCAGAAACCTACTTCAAAACCAGGGAACCAAGGGTTGCACGACATCAACCAACCATTCAACTCCATTCCAAAAGAACGGAAGTTTGAGGTCCACAGCTCCCACTCCACCCCATTCCACATGACAGGTTGCGCGCGAGCAAGTTTTCCTTTTCTGCGGAGGAGATGAGGTCAAGATCGAGCTTAAGCATATTAGCTAGATGGGGTTTGGTTGATTTGGCACCTTCAAACAACAACTTCTGGATGTCCTCAGTCCGACGAAGGATGCTAGTCTTGACATTCTCTATCTTATGATGGAGCTGTAGGCCAGCAACATCGCGCTCGAGCTGCGCCACCAAGTCGCTGTCATTCCTCCTTTGAGCTTGGCGCTTCTCAGTCTGAAGACGGTGTATCCGCTTAGAACGTTTGCAGCCTTCCGCGTCCAGTCTGGTGTATCGTCCCTGATTGCCAGTGGTGGCGCTAGATATCTGTTCTCGAATGGAGGCATCGTTGTCTTCACGCAGAGACAGTGCGCACTTAGCTGTGCGGCTTTTGACGGTCAAACCAGCATTCAAAAGCTTGTTGAGTACAACCTGCACTGCTTTCTTACCAGCGACTTGTAACACATAGCTTGCTCGTAGTGCATAGACCTTTGCAATCGGTGTTCCAAGCTTTGAATTGAGAAAGGTCTTGCTCCGAACCAAAAGAGCTTCATACTTCTGCGAAATTCTGAGCGACAAAGACATATGTGAGGGGTCCAAAAGAATGCAACCATCCGAATCGAGCAACCCTGCCAAGTGTGCCCACGAAGACCTTGATTGTTTTGGAATGTTGGGAGGGCACCGCTTTAGCTCGTGGAGCTTGTCGGCTACCAATTGACGCTCATCTTTGTCGCATGCCCAATTGCTGGCCAGCTGCAGCTGCTCGGTCTTGCTCAAACACACTTTACACAGTTGCCTCGCTGCAGCTCTAGCCTTCTCACCCGAAATGCTCCACCGCAGCACTGGCTGTTTGATTCCAATGCCTTGGCTATGGATGCATATGCCTCCTCCGAAGAAGCGTCGAAACAGGATGAGGACCTTGGCATTGACTGCTACTTGTGAAATTTTCAGCTGACAGCCCGACAAATTGGTTCGCGGACTCACGCACCCGTCGCCGTCAAAGAAACCACCCAAGTACCCCAACTCAGCTGTTGTAGGGGATTTGCTCGCAGTCCGGTCACGCAACGGCAAGTTGTATGTCTTGCCGAATGCTTGGAAACAAGTCAACTTTGGCCAAGCCAATGTCTTCATAATCTTCTGCAGTTGAGCTTCCTCTTCCTTCAACTCCCGCAATTCTTTCCGGAGCTCATGCTCTTCAGCTTTGGACAGCGCTGAAAACGCATGGCAGTGGACTCTTTCCCACACCACCAGGAGTGCGAGCAGCCCCAGGAAAGGTCCAACAGCCCGTCGTCCAACGGCCCGTTCGGTCGTTCGAGATGCTGAGATCCCTCGGGCGGACATGGAGCAAGCTGAGCAGCTGCTATGGCTCGAGAAAAAGAATGCAGAGATGATATGAACACACCTGGGGCCAAGCAGGAAAGCAACAGCTGTATCACACATGGAGCCAGGGTAGTGCCTGGGGAGAGCAAAATGCTTTAAAAAACAACTCCTGCTGCAAACTCCACATGTGTGAGCCGGTGTGAGCTGGCTTCCATGCCTTTACAGTATACAAAGAATTCTTGGTGCATAGCATGTTGCATCGCATGTCAACTTGAACTCCTGCGCCGAAGATGCCTTCCAACTGGATCTGTTTGCAAGCACAGAACTCGCTGCACCCCACTCTCCCACAGCAAAGCACACCTAACAAACTCAAATCAAAGGAGTGGCTTTAGATGCTGGAAAGGCGGTGAGAATCTGACGCTACATCTGCCATCCTCTTTTCGGCACAGCACTGCTTGCGCTGGCTTCCAATTGCAAGCTAAGTATCGCTTCTTCGAAACATGCGTGTGGTGAGCGTGTCATTCTATCCAGTTTGGAAGCATCATATTCAAAACAGCGCAATATTCCCATGTTTTCAAAAGTCAAACGGCGAACGATTCCGAAATGGAGCAGCATATGAGGGGGAAGGTCACCTTTGTTGTTGCCCCGTGGTGGGATGTGCACCAAGACCCAGTACCCTTGCAGTTGTATCTAAAACACTGACACTCCGACTCACTCACATGGAAGTGGAAGAGTTCATAAAGGAAAGTATACAGTAGATAGTATAGTCTCTGTGCCATCCACTTCCATGTGATGTGAGTCAGTCAGAGTTTAAGTCTTTCGCGGATGTTTGTCCACCAAACACAGATGCTGTGAACAGCACCCATCGGATATGGCCTTGGAACACCCGTCTACCCTTTGCAGTGAAGGGCCTCGTGTGGCAAACGACCCTTTTGACCAGTCACCCAGAAACAGATTCTACAAGGTTGCACGACATCAACCACCTCTACATTCGCCCGAAAACCGAAACTCTTCTTCCTGGTGGGGAAATCCTTCTGCATCGGCCGGCGGTGAAAAATATCCCTTCCCGAAGGGCAGGGGGTTCGATGACTGCGGCTTGACCAACCTCCTGCACCCACCCAATTCGACAGGTGACGTGCCAGCAATTTTCTCTTGTGGGGAACGGATGAGGTCAAGATCAAGCTGAAGCATATTACCTAGATGGGGTTTGGTTGATTTGGCACCTTCAAGCAGCAACTTCTGGATGTCCTCAGTCCGACGGCGGATGCTAGTCTTGACATTCTCTTTCTCATGGTAGAGTTGTAGGCAAGCAATATCGCGCTTGAGCTGCACCACCAAGTCGCTGTCACTCCTCCTTTGAGCTTTCCACTTCCTAATCTGGAGACGCCATATGCGCTTAGAACGCTTGCAGCCTTCCGCATCCAGTCTGGTGTATCGTCCCTGATTGCCAGTGGTGGTGCTAGATATCTGATCTCGAATTAAGGCATGGTTGTCTTCACGAAGAGACAGTGCGCACTTAGCTGTGCGGCTTTTGACGGTCAATCCAGCATCCAATAGCTTGTTGAGCACAACCTGCACTGCTTTCTGATCACGGATTTGTAACACATATTTTGCTCGTAGTGCATAGACCTTTGCAATGGGCGCTCCAAGCTTTGAATTGAGAAAGGTCTTGCCCCGAACCAAAAGAGCTTCATACTTCTGCGAAATTCTGAGCGACAAAGACATCCCTGAGGCGTCCAAACAAATGCAACCATCTGAATCGAACAGCCCTGCCAAGTGTGCCCATGAAGACCTGGATTGTTTTTTAATCTTGGGAGGGCACTGCTTTAGCTCGTGGAGCTTGCATGCAAGCAATCGACGCTCATCTTTGTCGCACGGCCAATTGCTGGCCAGCTGCAGCTGCTCGGTCTTGCTCAAACAGACTTTACACAGTTGCCTCGCTGCAGCTCTAGCCTTCTCACCCGAAATCACCCACTGCAGCACTGGCTGTTGGATTCCAATGCCTTGGCTATGGATGCATATGCCTCCTCCAAAGAAGCGTCGAAACAAAATAAGCACCTTGGCATTGACTGCCAGTTGTGTTATTCTCAGCTGACAGCCTGACAAACTTTTTTCAGGACGCACGCACCCGTCGCCGTCAAAGAAACCACCTAAGTACCCCAACTCAGCTGCTGAAGGGGATTTGCTCGCAGTCCGGCTTCGCAATGGCAAGTTGTATGTCTTGCCGAATGCTTGGAAGCAAGTCAACTTTGGCCAAGCCTCTTCATAAACTTCTTCAGTTGAACTTCCTCTTCCTTCAACTCCCCCAATTCTTTCTGGAGCTCATGCTCTTCAGCTTTGGACAGCGCGGAAAACGCATGGCAATGGACTCTTTCCCACACCACCAGAAGTGCGAGCAGCCCCAGGAATGGTCCAACAGCCCGTCGTCCAACGGCCCGTTCGGTCGTTCGAGATGCCGAGATCCCTCGGACGGACATGGAGCTGAGCTGCTATGGCTCGAGAAAAAGAGAATGCAGAGATGACATGAACACACCTGAGGCCAAGCAGGAGAGCAACAGCTGTATCACACATGGAGAACACACATGGAGCTAGGGTAGTGCCTAGGGAGAGCAAAAGATTTACAAGACACCTCCTGCTGCAAACTGAACATGTGTGAGCTGGCTGGCTTCCATGCCTTTACAGTATATAAAGGATACTTGTCCCCTTGGTGCATTGCATGTCGGCATGTCAACTTGAACTCCTGAGCCGAAGATGCCTTCCAACTGGATCTGTTTGGTGCATTTCGCTGTACCCAACTCTCCCACAGCAAAGCGCACGTACAAACAAACTCAAGTGAAAGGAGTGATGCTGGAAAAGCGGTGAGAATCTGACCTTAGATTTGCAACTTTTATGAATATCCGGGCTTCCAGTTGCAAGTATACCTTTTTCAAGACATGCATGGGGTGAGCGTGTCATCTTTTATCCAGTTGTGAACCATCATGTTCCAAAACGATTTCCACGCTCTCGAAGAGTCAAACGGCCAAGGACTCTGACATGGGGCAGCATATGAGGGAAGGTGACTTTTGGTTGTTGCCTCGTGGTGGGATGTGCGTCAAGACCCAGACCCTTGCAGCTATATCCAAAACATTCTAAAACACTTACACTCCGACTCACTCACATGGAAGCGGAAAACCCCCTGTTTGTAAAGGAAAGTATCTAGTCTTCCGTTCGGGACCATGCCATCCGCTTCCATGTGATGTGAGTCAGTCAGAGTTTAAGTCTTTCGCCGATGCTTGCCCACCAAACACAGGTGCTGTGAACAGCACCCATCGGATTTGGTCTTGGAACACCTGTCCCCTCGCAGTGAAGAAGGGCTTCATGCGGCCAACGACCCTATGACCAGCACGAAGACATTGCAAACACCTTGTGGATCAAGGACCATGAAAACTAGTAACTCAAATGGAACTTGGAACGCTGAAGGGGTACTTCAAACCAAGGTCGCACAACATCAACCAACAATTCTGCATTGAAAAAACTGAAGTTCGAGGTCCGCGGCTCCCACTTGACCAACCTCCTGCACCCACCCAATTCGACAGGTGTCGTGCGAGCAAGTTTTCTTTTCTGCGGAGGAGATGAGGTCAAGATCGAGCTTAAGCATATTGGCTAGATGGGGTTTGGTTGATTTGGCACCTTGACACAACAACTTCTGGATGTCCTCAGTCCGACGATGGATGCTAGTCTTGACATTCTCTATCTTATGATGGAGCTGTAGGCCAGTGATATTGCGCTCGAGCTGCGCCACCAAGTCGCTGTCATTCCTCTTTTGAGCTTGGCGCTTCTTCTTCTGAAGACGCTGTATCCGCTGAGAACGCTTGCAGCCTTCCAAGTCGAGTCTGGTGTAGCGTCCCTGATTGCCAGTGGTGGTGCTAGATATCTGCTCTCGAATTAAGGCATGGTTGTCTTCACGAAGAGACAGTGCGCACTTAGCTGTGCAGCTTTTGACGGTCAATCCAGTGCTCAATAGCTTGTTGAGCACAACCTGCACTGCTTTCTGTTCACTGATGATCAAATCATGGCACTTGCATGCACGTCGTGCATAGACCTTTGCAATCGGTGTTCCAAGCTTTGAATTGAGAAAGGTCTTGCTCCGAACCAAAAGAGCTTCATACTTCTGCGTAAGTATGAGCGACAAAGACATCCGTTGGCTCAAATGAATGCAACCATCTGAATCAAACAGGCCTGCCAAGTGTGCCCATGAAGGCCTTGATTGTTTTTTAATCTTGGGAGGGCACTGCTTTAGCTCGTGGAGCTTGCATGCAAGCAATCGACGCTCATCTTTATCGCACGGCCAATTGCTGGCCAGCTGCAGCTGCTCGGTCTTGCTCAAACAGACTTTACACAGTTGCCTCGCTGCAGCTCTAGCCTTCTCACCCGAAATCACCCACTGCAGCACTGGCTGTTGGATTCCAATGCCTTGGCTATGGATGCATATGCCTCCTCCAAAGAAGCGTCGAAACAAAATAAGCACCTTGGCATTGACTGCCAGTTGTGTAATTCTCAGCTGACAGCCTGACAAATCGGCGTGAGGACGCACGCACCCGTCGCCGTCAAAGAAACCACCTAAGTACCCCAACTCGGCTGCTGTAGGGGATTTGTTCGCAGTCCGGCTGCGCAATGGCAAGTTGTATGTCTCGCCGAATGCTTGGAAACAAGTCAACTTTGGCCAAGCCAATGTCTTCATAAACTTCTGCAGTTGAGCTTCCTCTTCCTTCAACTCCCGCAATTCTTTCCGGAGCCCATGCTCTTCAGCTTTGGACAGCGCGGAAAACGCATGGCAATGGACTCTTTCCCACACCACCAGGAGTGCGAGCAGCCCCAGGAGTGGTCCAACAGCCCGTCGTCCAAAGGCTCGTTCGGTCGTTCGAGATGCCGAGATCCCTCGGACGGACATGCAGCAAGCTGAGCTGGCTGAGCAGCTGCTATGGCTCGAGAAAAATGGAATGCAGAGATGAGATGAACACACCTGGGGCTAAGCAGGAAAGCAACACCTGTAGCACACATGGAGCCAGGGTAGTGCCTGGGGAGAGCATTTTTAAAAAACAACACCTCCTGCTGCAAACTGAAGACGTGTGAGCTGGCTTCCATGCCTGCATGTTGGCATGTCGAACTTGAACTCTCCAACTGGATCTGTTTGCAAGTACATTTCTCTGTACCCTACTCTCCCACAGTAAAGCACGCGTACAAGCAAACTCAAATGAAAGGAGTGGCTTTAGATGCTGGAAAGGCGGTGGGAATCTGATGCCAGATTTGCAACTTTTATGAATATCTCGGGCTTCCAGTTGCAAGTATCCCTTTTTCAAGACATGCATGTGGTGAGCGTGTCATCTTCCATCCAGTTGTGAACCATCATGTTCCAAAATGATTTCCACGCTCTCAAAGAGTCAAACGCCCAAGGACTCTGAAATGGAGCAGCATATGAGGGAAGGTTAGTTTGGTTGTTTCCTGGTGGTGGGATGTGTGTCAAGACCCAGTACCCTTGCAGCTATATATATAATATATATCTAACACATTCTAAAACACTTACACTCCGACTTACTCACATGGAAGCGGAAAACCCCCTGTTCGTAAAGGAAAGTATCTAGTCTTCCGTTCGGGACCATGCCATCCGCTTCCATGTGATGTGAGTCAGTCAGAGTTTAAGTCTTTTGCGGATGTTTGTCCAGCAAACACAGGCGCTGTGAACAGCACCCATCGGATGTGGCGTCGGAACACCTGTCTACCCTCGCAGTGAAGAACGGCTTCATGCGGCAAACGACCCTATGACCAGCACGAAGACATTGCAAACACCTTGTGGATCAAGGACCATGAAAACTAGTAACTCAAATGGAACTTGGAACGCTGAAGGGGTACTTCAAACCAAGGTCGCACAACATCAACCAACAATTCTGCATTGAAAAAACTGAAGTTCGAGGTCCGCGGCTCCCACTTGACCAACCTCCTGCACCCACCCAATTCGACAGGTGTCGTGCGAGCAAGTTTTCTTTTCTGCGGAGGAGATGAGGTCAAGATCGAGCTTAAGCATATTGGCTAGATGGGGTTTGGTTGATTTGGCACCTTGACACAACAACTTCTGGATGTCCTCAGTCCGACGATGGAGGCTAGTCTTGACATTCTCTATCTTATGATGGAGCTGTAGGCCAGTGATATTGCGCTCGAGCTGCACCACCAAGTCGCTGTCATTGCTCCTTTGAACTTTCCACTTCATAGTCTGAAGACGCTGTATCCGCTGAGAACGCTTGCAGCCTTGCTCGTCCAGTCTGGTGTATCGTCCCTGATTGCCGGTTGTGCAAGATATCTGCTCTCGAATTGAGGCATGGTTGTCTTCACGCAAAGACAGTGCGCACTTAGCTGAGCGTCTTTTGATGGTCAATCCAACATTCAGCAGCTTGTTGAGTACAACCTGCACTGCTTTCTTTTCATTGATTTGTAAATCATAGGCATAGCGTGCAGGTACTGCGTAGACCTTTGCAATGGGTGTTCCAAGCTTTGAATTGAGAAAGGTCTTGCTCCGAACCAAAAGAGGTTCATACTTCTGCGAAATTAAGAGCGACAAAGATGTCTGTGAGGACTTCAGATGAATACAACCATCTGAATCGAACAGCCCTGCCAAGTGTGCCCACGAAGACCTTGATTGGATTGGAATGTTGGGAGGGCACTGCTTTAGCTCGCGGAGCTTGCGTGCAAACAATTGACGCTCATCTTTGTCGCATGGCCAATTGCTGGCCAGCTGCAGCTGCTTGGTCTTGCTCAAACAAACTTTACACAGTTGCCTCGCTGCAGCTCTAGCCTTCTCACCCGAAATCACCCACTGCAGCAGTGGCTGTTGGATTCCAATGCCTGGTCTCTGAATGCCTATGCCTCCTCCGAAGAAGCGCCGAAACAAAATGAGGACCTCAGCATTGACTGCTACTTGTGAAATAAACAGCCTACAGCCTGAGAAATCGGCTTGAGGACTCACACACCCGTCGCCGTCAAAGAAACCACCCAAGTACCCCAACTCAGCTGCTGAAGGGGATTTGCTCGCAGTCCGGCTGCGCAACGGCAAGTTGTATGTCTCGCCGAATGCTTGGAAACAAGTCAACTTTGGCCAAGCCAATGTCTTCATAAACTTCTTCAGTTGAGCTTCCTCTTCCTTCAACTCCCCCAATTCTTTCCGGAGCTCATGCTCTTCAGCTTTGGACAGCGCGGAAAACGCATGGCAATGGACTCTTTCCCACACCACCAGGAGTGCGAGCAGCCCCAGGAGTGGTCCAACAGCCCGTCGTCCAAAGGCTCGTTCGGTCGTTCGAGATGCCGAGATCCCTCGGACGGACATGCAGCAAGCTGAGCTGGCTGAGCTGCTATGGCTCGAGACAAAGAACGCTGAGATAACATGAACACACCTGGGGTTAAGGAGGAGAGGAACGGCTGTGTCACACATGGAGAACACACATGGAGCTAGGGTAGTGCCTAGGGAGAGCAAAACGCTTTTAAAACAACTCCTGCTGCAAACTGAAGACGTGTGAGCTGGCTTCCATGCCTGCATGTTGGCATGTCAACTTGAACTCCTGAGCGAAAGATGCCTTCCAACTGGATCTGCTTGCAAGCACATTTCGCGGTACCCTACTCGTCCACAGCAAAGCACACCTAACAAACTCAAGTCAAAGGAGTGGCTTGAGATGCTGGAAAGGCGGTGAGAATCTGACACTACATCTGCCACCCTCTTTTCGGCACAGCACTGCTTGCGCTGGCTTCCAATTGCAAGCTAAGCATCGCTTCTTCAAGACATGCATGTGGTGAGTGTGTAATTCTATCTAGTTGGGAATCATCATATTCAAAACAATATTCCCATGTTTTCAAAAAGTCAAACGGCGAACGATTCCGAGATGGAGAAGCATATGAGGGAAGGTCACCTTTGTTGATGCCCCGTGGTGGGATGTGCATCAAGACCCAGTACCCTTGCAGTTGTAGCTAAAACACTGACACTCGGACTCACTCACATGGAAGTGGAAGACCTCCTGTTCATAAAGGAAAGTATAGATAGTATAGTCTCCGTGCCATCCACTTCCATGTTACTGAGTCAGAGTGTAAGTCTTTCGCGGATGTTTGTCCACCAAACACAGATGCTGTGAACAGCACCCAGCGGAGGTGTCCTTGGAACACCTGTCTACCCTTGCAGTGAAGGGCCTCGTGTGGCAAACGACCCTTTTGACCAGTCACCCAGAAACAGTCTCCCACGACAAGGCCCACGACAAGGTCCACAGCTCCCACTTGACCAACCTCCTGCACCCACGTAATTTGACAGGCGACGTGCGGGCAACTTTTCCTTTTCTGCGGAGGAGATGAGGTCAAGATCGAGCTTAAGCATATTAGCTAGATGGGGTTTAGTTGATTTGGCACCTTCAAGCAACAACTTCTGGATGTCCTTAGTCCGACGACGGATGCTAGTCTTGACATTCTCTATCTTATGATGGAGCTGTAGGCCAGTGATATTGCGCTCGAGCTGCGCCACCAAGTCGCTGTCATTCCTCTTTTGAGCTTGGCACTTCTCAGTCTGGAGACGCTGTATGCGCTTAGAACGCTTGCAGCCTTCCACATCCAGTCTGGTGTATCGGCCCTGATTGCCAGTGGTGGTGCTAGATATCTGATCTCGAATTAAGGCATGGTTGTCTTCACGAAGAGACAGTGCGCACTTAGCTGTGGGGCTTTTGACGGTCAAACCAGCATTCAATAGCTTGTTGAGTACAACCTGCACTGCTTTCTGATCATCGACATGTAACACATAGTCTGCTCGTAGTGCATAGACCTTTGCAATCGGTGTTCCAAGCTTTGAATTGAGAAAGGTCTTGCTCCGAACCAAAAGAGCTTCATACTTCTGCGAAATTCTGAGCGACAAAGATATCTGTGAGCTGAGCAAACGAATGCAACCATCTGAATCGAACAGCCCTGCCAAGTGCGCCCATGAAGACCTTGATTGTTTTGGAATGTTGGGAGGGCACCGCTTTAGCTCGCGGAGCTTGTCTGCGACCAATTGGCGCTTATCTTTGTCATCCGGCCAATTGCTGGCCAGCTGCAGCTGCTCGGTCTTGCTCAAACAAACTTTGCACAGTTGCCTTGCTGCAGCTCTAGCCTTCTCACCATAAATCACCCACTGCAGCAGTGGCTGTTGGATTCCAATGCCTGGTCTCTGAATGCCTATGCCTCCTCCGAAGAAGCGCCGAAACAGGATGAGCACCTTGGCATTGACTGCCAGTTGTCCTATTCTCAGCTGACAGCCTGACAAATTGTTTTGAGGAGCCACGCACCCGTCGCCGTCAAAGAAACCACCCAAGTACCCCAACTCAGCTGCTGAAGGGGATTTGCTCGCAGTCCGGTCACGCAACGGCAAGTTGTATGTCTTGCCGAATGCTTGGAAGCAAGTCAACTTTGGCCAAGCCAATGTCTTCATAAACTTCTTCAGTTGAGCTTCCTCTTCCTTCAACTCCCGCAATTGTTTCCAGACCTTATGCTTTTGAGCTTTGGACAGCGCGGAAAAAGCATGGCAATGGACTCTTTCCCACACCACCAGGAGGCCCAAAAACAGCCATCCAAGGGCTCTTCGTCCAGTAGCCCCTGGAGTTTGAGATGCCATCCCTCAGACGGACATGGCCTCGTTCAGAATGCAAACGGATGCAAACATGACATGAACACAAATAAGAACACACCTCCGCTGCAAACTGAAGATGTGTGAGCTGGGTTTAACTTGCATCCAATCAAACGGCAAGACTTTTGTTTTGGGGTACTTTTCCTCTTGGTGCATCGAACATCGGCATGGCAACTTTGACTGCTGAGCCGAAGATGCTGAAACAACCACTTCCACGGGGTGCGCAATACAGAACGTTGGCGAGTGACCAGAATTGATACCATCTACTGCTTCAGCTGGAGGTTCTAGTCACCAGCACCTGCACCCTTTTTGTATCCTCACATGGTGCAAGATGTCTTCCTTCAACATCAGTCACCATCAGTGATCCGTATGCAGTCACCGGAGAGCACTCTCCTGAGAGCCAAATCGATGTTAAGCCGACGTCACCGTCACCTGACGCCCTCTTCTCAGCTTCCGGCCTTCGCCCACCGCGAAGTTGGGGTCCGCGTGGTTCTGCAAGAGCAATTCCTCCGATTTTTGGGGCCGGTTCTGCAAGGAGTCCAGGTTGGCAACGAGTCTTTCTCCATTTCCGGAGGTTTCAAACGAGCTTGCAGAGAAGACTTGGTTGCAAGGGACCACGCGGACAATCCAAAACCACTGGCTTGGTCTTCGGAAAAGGGTCGGGTCTTGCATGGGGTTCAATTCTTCACCGGGCAGAGCTGGGATCGTCTGCCAGGGGGGGTAATTGATAGCCCTAAGGATCCGGACCCTCAAAAAGACTAAGGGCTTTGAGGAGCCTCAGTTACCCCCTGTGAACAGCAGGGTTCGACCTCCTTGTTGAAGGTGTCGGGTCCGGACTCAGATCCCCAGGGAGGTCATCCTGAGCTTAAAAGCTGGGCTCAACCTGACATCCATTCGGATACGCTTCGATCATCGCGTGGAGCCCAGTGACTAAGGCGTCGAAGTGGTTGTGCACCGCGGCGAAGGCCAAGGGTGTGGAGCCCGGTTTCGTGGTCCTCGGCCGCAGGAAGATCTTCGAAGCAGTCCATTCAAAGGGTTTCCTCATGATTTCTATGCAAAAGTTCCTCTCAGATTAAGATTTGTGACCCCTTTTGGCTGTTCCCTAAGGATCCGCACCTCAAAAACAAAGGTTTTGAGGGTACATGAGGGGCCCAAACCCTTGTGAACAGCAGGGTTCGACCCCTTCAGAGTGGAGGGTCCGAACTCGGATCCTTAGGGTTGCTCATGACTGGATCGGGTGATGACTGGATCATCGCTTGGGCTGAGAACTCATCGCTTGGGCTGTGGATTCAGTGGTATACCAACGAACATGTGGATTTTCGGCTGTCCTCAACTTCAGTTCCATGGTGGGTGTGACTTCCGCGAATGGACGTCCTTTCATCACCTGCCGTCTCGTGACTTCCGAGGTAACGTCTGGCGAGCAGCAGATTGAGATCCGCCATCGAATCGATCAAGCATCTTGCCACCTGACGCAGCAAACAGGTGGCACATGGTAGCACATCTTGTAATTCCCTCCGAGCATCTAGGAGCTGTGTGAAGGCAGAACTCCGGTTTAACAGCCTATATATCAGCCTATCATGCTGGATGATGCAGAAAGAATCTCACGTGCCAGTCATTATCAGAGTCGGTAAATATAAAAACATGCTCCTTAAGTGCCAAACATGAGGGTCCAAGTACCGTCTGGGAAGGTACGACTGGATTCCTGGGGAACGTTCTTTTGGTCGAACAGCGTCCCCACTTCCGATCTGCTGGATCCACCTTCCAGCTGGTTCACACCCGAGCTCCTACTCTTTGCTTCCTTCATTCCACCTGCGCTGGTGGTTGATATATTTACTGCGCGTATACGTGCAAACTCCTCGTCCCCGGCGAAGGATTCACAATGATCCACAAACGATCCACTGGGTCGTGGGTTCAACTCACAAACGAAACAATCGTCAGTGGGCCAGCGGGTTCAAGCACCACTCTGGGATACCCAACTGGGATAGTCCTTTTCAGGTTCTTCAAGCTCCGTTGGTCATTGGTCCACCTCGTTGGGATAGATCTTCAACCTCTGTTTGCTTCATCCTTCCACCTGTGGGTCCAAGCATAATTGGCTATCAATCATCCCAAGTAAAGTTTGAAACCACCCGCCCAGTCCATCTGCGGTCTGACCCCGCGCAAGAAAGGGTATTCACATCCTCCTATCGTCACTCCCCACCTGCGTTTGCGTTGGACCACCGCGCCAAACCCGCCCGAACCCGCCGACCTCCACGTGTCCATGTTGCACCGCTGTATGCAGCGGGCTCCAGCCGCGGCGGTCCTTCACGTCGGGCGAGGCACGGCTCGAGACCAAGAGCCTTGGACGACGAGCCCGGACGACGGGACGGCGGAGACCGACCGGCGCGTGGCGAGGGGGTTCGTGCCGCCGTTTGTTCGGAGGGTTGTTGCTTTCTAAGGGCTGGGGAGACTACATTGATATATGACACTACAAGTATACATATGCATATCATATCTTCATGTAGGGAACATATATATATATATGATTACATGGAGTGTTGGGGCTAAGTTTAGGTTATAAGGGTGGCAGGGATCTAATTATTTGGGTTCTGTGGGTAGGCGCCATGACCGCAAACAACAACAATCGTTGAGGCGGATGGAGCTTCCACTGCCGATGGTGAGGAGGGACCAGTCTTGGAGTGCAAGAAGAAATAAGAAGAGCACGCAGCACGAACATCGAAAACAGAAACATTCAATGCAAACCACTGAGAACAGCAGTTGCATATAGTGTATAGTCATACAATACTATAGTTGCTTCCTTTTGTGTTGAACTTTGCTTCTATCTTCAAGCCACGAGACCTTAGCACACGCAGGTTCCCCGAGACGGCGGCAAAGTAGATGGGGCACCGGTGCTTCCTGGGCCACGATGGCGTGGGATGGACTCTTTTGGGGGAACATGGTATGGGGAATATGTCATGGTCATCAGGCTAAGCATGCTTCAGAAATATCCCGTGAAAGCACATCCTGTTAAGCCATGGTTCAGAAATACCCTGACGGTATCAACACCCTGTAAGAAAATTATCCATTTTACCACACCCTGTTAAGCAATGGCATGTCCTTATGGTTCAGAAATACCATCCTCACCCTTGCAAGAGAAACACTACAGTAAAATCATCCCAACCCCGGTGTTTACTTGGATTGTGTTTTTTTTTGCAGCCACATCTTTTTGCTGGTTGACAGTGTTGACAGGCGAAAAAAGGCATCAAGGCATGGAGAAACAACACGAAACCACCAAGCGGATGATTCTGGCACGAAAACAATGCCGAAGGTGGTCTCCCCAAAAGGTCATTTCCATCGGTGAAGAGATACACTTCTTCCTCAACCAGTAAACATGCCCAGGTCTAACAGATCTGATAACACAATCACCACCCTACCCGGCACCAGCATCCATGAACCACATGACTCATCCACACGCCCGTGAACATCGATCGGTCCTCAGAACCCCGATGAGCTCGGCCCCAAGCGTGTTGGAACCGCCCAAACGCGACCCGGAACTCGGCCCCGAAGCCTGCTGCAGGGGGTCGGACCCGAATCGGGACTGGAGGGCTCCGCGGATCCGAACCAATCCCTATACTCTTGAGGGCCCAAGGGCTGTGAACGGAGCGTCTGCGAACTCAGCCACCTTTCTTCCTCTCCCACCCAGTGCTTGCCCTTGACTCTCCTAAGATCAAGGTGAACTTCCAGCGGATGTGGATTTGCCCGGGCTGGCCGAGGACATCTCACCTTCTTCCCCCCCCAAATGAAAACACGCCTCCACCAAATTCCGTAGAGGTCCTTGTGCCTTCGACCCGTGGTGGTTCTTCCTCCGGACCCCGTTCTCGACCGAGGCTCCGGTCGGCCTTGTTGGGATCGCCTTGGGCCTGTGCGTCGCGCCGGTGGCTGGCTGGCGGTCGTCGCTGGCCGGTCGCGGGTCTTTGGGTGGGCGAAACGCTCCGAAGAGGAAGAGATACCAAGAGAGGTTAAGTGACCTGGTAGGACCATTCAGGGATAGTCCTTTTCAGGTTCTTCAACCTCTGTTGGTAGATTCTTGATCACCTCCCTGTTGAAAGAATCCAGATGGTGAAATACATGGATGGCCAAGATGATCCTGTTGAAGCACCATGAAATCAGAAGACCACACGTAACGTGGGCTTCTCGGTGCAAAGAGAGGATTCCAAGTGAGGCACACCAATGTGTTCAGCCAGCAAGTCTTCCCCATGTCCATGTCTTGGAAGTCTTTTTCCGTGGCTTTGGCCACCAATTAGTTTGGAATTCACGCTGGTGCCTGACACGGTGAACCCGACCCTGTCCGCCCAGTGGTGACCTATGGAGCTTTTGAGGTCCAAACTCAGAGCCTAACATCCAACATGCCCAGATGCTCCGTCCCTCAAAACCATATAGGGATTGGTTCGGGTCCAGACCCCTGACCCGTCCAGTCCTGAGGAAGCTCCGACCCCGGACCATAGGATGAGGGGCCGAACGGGTCGCGTCTGGGTGAAAGGAGTTCTTTCGAAAAAAGACTCATCATGTGAATCACCAACCATCAGAGCCAAGAGATGGACGAAGTGACCTGATATATATATAGGACCAAAACCTAAAATACCCAACTGGGATTGTCTTTTTCAGGTTCTTCCTGTTGGAGTCTTCATCTACCCGACGGCCTGCCTTGGATCCATCCCCCCTGTCTGGTTCGCGCGCATGGGGCACTGGCGCCTCCAAGAGGCAGCGGATGCCGGGCAAATGCCCACGCTGCACCGACACGTGAAGCGGGGACCAGCCGTTGCTTTCGGCCTGATTCACCTGGGTGTTGAGACTCAGGCAGAAGCAGGACGCCACAACGACGCAACTTCTTGTTGATGTGTGATGTGTGTGGACGATCCCCTTTGAACAACTGGAGGCGGTGATACATAGGCCATTCTATGTTGTCTTTACACAGGGACATCTCGTCTAAGTGCCATTCGCGGCGTACCTGCAATTAAGGATGTTTAACCCATTCACCTGCAAGTTCCTATCAAAAAGTCCTATTGGGTTCAAACCTCCAAGCACGGCTCTTTTTGGGCAAAGCATTATACATTATTTAACCATCCGTTTGGTTGCGACTCATCGGTTTGCGCCAACAGCCAAAGCGACAGAAAAAAACCATCCGCTTGGTTCGACCAATCTACTGTCTCCGTGAACTCATCATGGTGATTTGGATGGGAAAATGGTTCCCGATTTCAGATGACATTGAACTCCCATTACCAAACAGCTGAGCTCCACTTGGTGTTCACTCCATCTTCATGGATTCTTTGGAGCATACAGGACCAACCTCGATGTTGGAGACCTCTATCAACTCATCCCAAAGACAGCTCATCGTACCACGTGGACCCGGGACCCGGGACGAGGAGCGAAGCTTCGCACCCGCAAGGGCGAAGCGTTCGAGTTCCGACACGAAAAAACGACCCTTCGTTTCGGACCTGAATTGGTTCGTTTTGAGTTCTATATGGACCAATGGAACACATCTGAACATCACCTCAACTGACTTCGGGAGTCAAAATCCGGAGTCAAGTGACATCCGCACGTGCCTCCAGCAGGCAGCACAAGGTCTCCTGTGCCGGAAGGATGATCAGGTTTTCCGGTTTTCCTTTCAACCCGACTGACAGTATCAACACTACCACAGGGTGCTATTTCCTTCCTTTAATATAGAGTGGAAGTTTACCGATAAAGTTCCTCCTGTAGTAGTGGATGGTGATGGTTGGTAGAATCTAGAATAATCACGTCCATCAATGACACCCAAGACATCCTAAGACCAACTAATTACCTGTCTTCCTGCCTTCCTTCCATCTCTAGGCGTCTCGCCGTTCCTCTCCTCACGTTGCCACGCAGCTGCCAAGTAGAGGGGCGTGGCGCCCTGCTTGGAGGCCAGATTCACATCCACGCCTTCCTCCTGAAGATGCCCCGCCACAGGGCCTATAGGACCGTCTACAGCCCCTACCATCGCGCTGTCGGGTCGTAGGACGTTGCTTCCGGTCGAAGGAGGTCATGAAGGAAAGGAACCACCCAGACGCTCCGTTCACAGCCCGACTGGTCCCTCAAAACCATAGGGATTCGAGACCCCTGACCCCTCCATATGAGACCCCAGACCCCTCCATAGGTTCGGGTACGGCCCCCCTGCATAGGTTCGGGTCCAGGGTCGCGTCTGGGCAGGAGATCGGATGCGCAGCTCCCAGCATCCGGGACATATGTAGAACCCAACCGCGACCCGAACGAACGGCCCCGAATCCTGCTGCAGGGGTCGGGAGCTTCCTCATCGGGACGGGTCAGGGGTCTGGACCCGAACCAAACCCTATGGTTTTGTGGGACCGGTCGGGCTGTGAACGTCTGGGAACATGTTTTGGAGAAGGGGGTTCATATGGGTTCATCATGGTTCATCCATAGAGAAAATAGAGGATCATCCTCCTATAAGCGAAACCAGGTCCTGGAGTCCTTGCATCCCGGAACAAAGCCATTTGAACAGGGCTTTCTCTTTGAGATCTCTGCTGATGAGCCTTTCTCTGTCAGAAACCAGGAGAGATCCTCTGAAGAATGCGGCATGGTAAAACAATCCATCGAACAGGTGCTGCCCAAAGTTCCCCAGGGTGGTGCAGCACGTTGCGGTTAAACTGCAAGCCCTATCCTCAAGTGTCCCTCAGGTGTCCCAACATGGACTATATATAGAAGAAAACAATTGGAGGTCTCACTAGCCAACCTGCTGAACTTAGCTGTTTCATGCTGTTTGGGTTCCAATGACCACCCCCCCGCTCTCCTCAAGGACGCACTTCAGGACCTCAATGTTCCCATTCGCCGCGGCCATATGCAGCGCAGAGAGCTCTTTCTCCTTCCGCGTTCATCGCGCGCGCGCGCGCGCGTCGTGCTCGCTCGCTCGAAGGGGATCCCGGCGCTTCCGGCGGTTTCAACGGCTGAAACGGATCGAGAGCAGATCGGATCCAGTCTTAGCACTCGCCGCAGGACGCAACCCGAACTCGGCCCGAAATCGGGACTGGAGGGGTCTGAGGTTTCTCACCAACCTCTATAGCTTGTGAATCTGGACCCACCGGGCTGGGAACGGAGTGTCTGAAAGTGATTCCCAAAATGGAGGAAGACGTGCATAGTATGGCTTCACATGGCTTCTGGGAAGACCCACTTTGTCCGCAGACTCGTGGGGGTCGTCCTCCCGTCGTTCGGCCGTGGGCTTTTTTCGTTTTTTTTTCGCCGTGGTGAAGACCGGGGGTCCTTGGTCTTGTCGTGGTCCATGCCGATCCAAATCAACGACTCCAGCTCCTTCCTAGGGAGCTGACCGGGCGCCGGTGGTTGGGTCGAGAAATGGGGAGACACTCATGGGGTTGATGGATACCCCATACTTGTTAAAAAGGGACATCTAGCAGTCTCAGGACATTCAGGCGTTTTGGAAAGAAGTGTCAACTTCGGTGTCTCGAGTATGTCCATTCATGTTTGTCCGCATGGATAGTTCTCCAACAAACATGGTGTGATGGCATGCTTCCTTTGCAAACAATTCTTGACAAACTACGACACGATTTGAGATCCTAGTATGAGTCCAACTTGGGAACTCTTTTTTTTACTTCTTCGCTTGCCTACGAACCAACTTGGGAACCAACTAGACCCAGGGAAGCAACAAATAGACCCAGCCAGCAGTCACAAAGGGGTGCTTAATTGCCCATGATCCACTCACTTGGGGACTCAACACCACCCCGTCTTGTGACTCCTGAAGGGAGGTTCTTGTTGATCCCATGTTCCCTTCTCGTTGCTCATCATCATCAGAGTCCGGTCCGACCCACAGGGTTCACGGGGTCCGGACCCACCCGTGTCGACCACAGCTGTCGAGCCACCCGCGACCCTCGCTGAACACCCGCTGCGACGGAGACAGTCTCTGTTTAATATGGTGAGATCATGGTGGATCATGTCAGGTTCTCAAGGCATTGGAGGTCTTGTGGCAGGAAAAAAATTAGAACTGCAGCTGTGCACAAACATGGAAGTGGAGTTCACCCCCCTTGTTTGGTATTCGGAAAATGTGCACTTCCATGAAAACGTTGGAGAGAGAGGGTAAAACCAATGTAAAAACATATACCAGGGCCCCCCTGTTTGGGGTGGTTCATGGACATCCCTGAACCTCTAAGGGGCTATTGTTGGACACCCCATGGTCCGGGGCCCTGGCACTGGTATCAATGAAGTCATCAATCATGGCGTTGATCCACCCCATACACGACACATGGGACTGGAATCTATGCCGATCAGTTGGCCCCCCTCAAACCACCCCCCCTGGCCGTTTCTCGGCATATATGGCAGTCCCAGACGTGTCGTGTTGATCCACTCACCATTCTTCATCCAGTGGCGTTGATCCCGTGGACGCCATCAACGCCATGGCCAGCGGCAACTGCTGCGGCTCCCCCCTGTGCCTGACGGGGTCGTAGGGCCGAAGGTGTTCGGCCGCGTGTTCGGGGCTGAAGGAAGGATCAGTGCGATGGTTCCTTGAAAAACAAAGAACAAGCACGTGATAGCACGCCCTACAAGTCCAAGGGCCAAGTAAAACCTGACCTGGTCCTTGACCTCATTGAGTACTGGTTTTGTGATAGCCACGTGTTTTTAAAGCATGCATCTGCCCACTACCTGAGGATTTTCCATATGTTTGTTGGAACAAGGGAAGAACTTTCTGCTTCCAACACCTTACAGCTCTATTGCGACATGTTTCAACACCCCTACATCAAGCCTCAAGTTGGGCGGTAAGCAAGAATCGCGCCTGCAAGGCTTTGTCCCTGCCAAACCTTCTTTGGACTGTTGAAAATCCCATCTCAGGGATGTCTTCTTCTTCTTCCCTCTTTCTTATTCTTCTCCTTCTTCTTCTTTTGGCGTCCGTTTCCTGTTTCCCTTTCTTGTTTCTTCTTCTTCCTGCTTCCGCTTTCTTAGGAACAGCTGGTTCAAAAGCAATCGATCATCCACCCACATTGTGCAACCTCTGCCAACCACACAGTGCAGAGCCCAGCTGGCCAACATCAAAAATCAACCAAACCTGAGAAATTCGGGACGAAAGCCAGCAAGAGACCGTCTGCCCACAACGTGGGCACACTATGGCACACTCATCACACTTCGCCAAAGACCATTTCTCTTTCTCAGCATCTGCCTCTTGAGTGCTGCCCGGTGCATAGAGAGATAGAGACGTCCTGGCGTCAATTGCCCAGCGTAGCTTCCAGTCTTTCACCAACTGCTCAATTGTTTTGATCGCACCACCCGGGTCAGGTGGTTTATAGACCTCCCCTGAAGAGGTCTTTTCCATCCAACCACCCGGACCACCTATTTGGTGCTGGAAGCCACCTATTTGTGTGCTTTCAATGGATGGCAGGCACGAGCAACGCCTCTGCTCCACGCCGAGGCGTCAACCTGATGCCGAGGAGGCTCTGCTTAGCAACGACGACGAAGATCCTCGATCTGTTTTCCGCGGCCGGCGATACAATGAAACCCTGGAAGTCCCAAAAGACTTTTGTTTGGGGCACCACCCAAGTAAAGGACAATTCCACCTCCAGGATTTTGGTCCACCTTTCTATGCTATTCTTGGCCTAAACCAGCCAGTTGAAAGGACCCGACCCTGGCTGGTCCCCCCTCTCAGGGTCCGTGGAGGACGGCGCCTCGAGGAGGACGCGGGACGTCTCCAAGAAGCCACGCTCCACTGCCAGGAGCATGGGCGCTTTGCCCTGCAGCTGTCTACATGTTTGAAGCCAATGGTGAAGGATGTGATCTGTTGGAAGAGTATGTGAGTGTTTGAATGTTTTGTAATGTTTTGTATAATATCTAGACAATTCTTGACATAATATTCGTTATATGTTATATAAAAATATAATTGCTTTTCCCAAAAGGAGTGTGGAAACCCGGGATCTCCAGCATGGCTTGTTTGAAGCCCACATGATCTGCAAATGACGACTTACTGTGAATGGTAAACGTCTACAATGATTCAGTGTGGTGAAATGGTGAATCATGGTGAACCATATCTTTTGATCTTTCTTCAGCATCTCCAACACCTCCAACTTCTGATAAAGATCCATTTCCTACACTGCTTAACAGCCACTACTGGATGATGTGCTTGTCGATGTATCTTGCGTTGGACCGCTGCCTCATCGTTGGGCGCGTCTAAAGCTGCGCGTGCCCACGCCAAGCACCTCGGCGGACGATGAGATGTTTGATCCCTGGAAGTTCCGTTCGATGAGACGTTCCGCTCTCCAGCTGAGGAAGCTCCAGCCGTTCGGAAAGACCCAGCCCTAAGGATCCGAGTTCGGACCCTCCACTCTGAAGGGGTCGAACCCTGCTGTTCACAAGGGTTTGGGGCCCCTCATGTACCCTCAAAACCCTGCGGATCCTTAGGGAGGAACAAAAACAATGGTCTTTTCGCTAGAAGATCCCTACCCAAACGCTCCTGGACCCGAATCCTTTGAAGGGGTGACCTGAACCAATCCCTATGGTTTGGTTCGGGACCGGAAGTAGGGCTGGGAACGAAAACGGAGCGTCGACGGGTCGAAGTTCTTTTTCATCGACATGGTTCGAGGGTGAAATCCCCATTTTGGGCTCCAGGAACTTCCTCAACGGATCGGTGGACTCAACGGGTGTTTGGGACGGTGGACGGGTCATGTTCATTCTTCCAGGAGGTCGAATTGGGAGGGCTCCATATTCGAATTAGATGGACATGATGACGGAATCAAACGGATATGTTTTCTATGTCTTTTTTTTTTTAAAGTTTTCTTTTTTATTGATATAAGAAGAACATCTCGATTGATTCCATCATCATGTCATATCCAAGTTGAAGAGAATCAGATCGTGGAACAGGAAGAAACGCAAAAAAAAGGATATGGGTTCATAATGGCTCACATTTGGCTTGTTTCGCATGGTCTCCCCTTTAAAAGATCTTTTGTGATGGATTATTATGGTGTGGTCTCCTTATCTCCTCCCAATTGCCTTTGCCTTTTGTGCTTCGTCCCATCTCTTTTGCTTCCACACGCCTTGGCCTTTCCGGAGTGGAAAACGGGACCAACTCAGCTACGTCCCTTCCGAACCGCTCGCGCTTTTGCCCTTCACCTGCGAGCGTTCACCCGCTTCATCTCACGCCTCTCCGGCCTTCTTCGATGAACCGAGTTCCGACTTCACCCTCCCGGCGCCTCTGGCCTCTTGGAGAGAAGAACTCTCCCCCCGTTCTCTCGCCCATTTCCGCAAAGAAACCGTACAGTTCCAACGGCACCGGTTCCACAATCCCAGTTCCCCCAGGCCACACAGCTCCGGACGGTGGCGATCACCGCTCCGCCCCAAGGACGGAGTCCGAACCACGGCGCCCGCAGGCCGCGGCGAAGTTCTGCTTCGCCGCCAGGTGCAGCGGCGTGTTCTTCCGCTGGTCGTGCACGGCGAGGTCGGCCTGGTTCTCTGCCAGGAAGCGCACCACCTGTGACGCTGGCGGAGGGGTGGAGGAACGCGCCTCAGGTGGGAGGGCATTGTGTGAGGAATCGGAATTCCGGACAGTCAAGGGCGAAGTCATAGGGCCATAGGAGGTGAGTGGTGAGCCACATTGAAGGAAGGGGGTCGTTTCTTTTTAAAACAGTTTTTTTCTCCGAGAGATCCAATGTACACGTTGATGACACCTACGTGGCCTACGTGTCTTGTTTTGACCGCGAAGCTTGGTCTTCAAGCCTGGCAGGATCCTCGTTGCGGCGACCTTCATTTCTGGAGCGGTGGGTGTTTGGAGCGGTGGAGCAGTTCACCCCAGCGACGCCGCGTGTTGCCTCACACTGCCCCGGCGTGTTGCCTCCAAATGTCCGCCGCCCACAGCCAGGTGCAATGCTGAGGTGAGGTCTTGGGTTTGCAGGTCCAGGTTTGCGCGCGCTGCCTGGAGATGGGCGACGCCACGAGATCCGCGTCACCAGATCCGCGACGAGTGGGAGGAGATGGGTGGGGTGGCGAGGACGTGGGGCTCCGTATGAAGGAGAAATTGACAGATGGCAATGCAGCAGGGCTGCTGTAATGGTTCTGGGGAGATGGCAAAGGCCCCAGCAGAGTCAGAGTAGATGTAAAGCTCCAACATTGGATTCTTCTTGGTGGTCTATTTCAACCCCTTGAAAATATGAGTCGGTGATAGTCAGTGAGTTCAATCATCCCAAGTCGGGGTTGAACATGATTGGCTTAATGCAAAAGACGATAGAGATGAGGAGCAAGGGCCCTATCGAGATACCCTGAAACCAATCAAGCTGACTATCAGAATGCTATCAAGATTCCTGATGGCCTTTCAGTGGGACGATGCATTTCAACCATCTTGAAGTTGGCGACACGTATGTATTCCAATCGGTAAGGAGTCCGCATATATCCCCTAGACAACCAGCAAGAAAACAGAGCTGAGAGAAACAAAACGATGGTATCTGAAAACCAAATCGCCAAAGCCCAACGCCATCAAACAGCTTACAAATACCACAGGGAGCTGGCCATTGGCCGTTTGCTGAAGATGGCCTGTAAGGCTTTCACCACCTCCAGCTTGCCCTTGCTGCAGGCTGCATGCAGGGCGGTCCACTTCTCCTGACCCGGGCAACAGCTTGAGGAGAGAAGAACCCGAACACAACACATCCTTCAGCCGTCGAGCCTTCCTGGGAAGAAGAGCGGCCCGGATGCCATGGTCAAAATTGGGGGTGGCCCCTTCAAAGGCTCAAGAACCAAGGGAACACCAACAAACAAAACCGACTGCTGGTGGCGGACATTGGAAGCCATCAGCTTCAGGTTTTGCAGTGTTTTGGGCCTCGGGCCTCGGGGTATGGAAGGATGGAGGGTCACTTACCTGCCCCGGCAAGAACTGTGTAGACTTCATCTTCGTCCCAACTCAAAAACTGGTGGGGTCGCCCCCCAACATACCCTACACATCAGGACATACTTTCCCTCACTACTTACTGAATGGCCTCTATCGAAGATGTGAAGGAGTTGATAGGTCAAGTCCAACAGCTTCCAAAACAGCAAACATCCTGTTAGGAAATGCTATTCTTTCACCCAGCCAGTTCTTTGGATAATGTGGCGACCCAAAAGATAAGGACGATGCGCCAGCTTGTGATGTGTTTCGGCTGTGTTTCGGTCGTTTTCAAACAGCGGCATAGGGAGCCTTGTGCGTTTGTCCTTCCTTTGGATGAGAACCACGTGGCCCAGTAAACCTTTGTTACTACGTATACTAGTAGCGAACCTTGTTCCTAGTAGTAAGGCCAGGAGCTACGAGTTCCGTAGCGTCCTTGCGTTCGTAGCGATGCCAGGAGCCCCTAAGGCCCCTACAGTAGCTTCTTGTTACTAGTAGCTACTTGCTCCTAGTAGTACGGCCAGGAGCCCCTAGTAGCTTCTTGCTATGTTGGTTCATGTCGAGCATCATTTTTGACGAACGGCAGCAACAGACCTTCTGATCGGATGTGTCCAACCAACTTCGGACTTCAAGTCTTCAAGGTGACCGAAATCTTCAGTTCATCACAGAAACCCTGTGGAGTCACTTCATCCCAGTTGACCTTGCTCAAAGAATGACTCTTACTAGTTTACCTGACCCCCCAAAAAGTATCCCTGGAAAATAGAGGTTAATCTTTTTCCATTTGTTCTTAGTTTAGTGGAGAAACCAATACCCCAAAACATGTTCAAGGTTAATGTCGACTCTTGATTCACAAAACCCTCCCATTTGAATTGGACATGCTTCATATGGGGGGGTTTATGAATCAAGAGATCTACATGATCCACAAAAATCCCGGGCTCGGTGGCTGGGACTCATCTCTCGTGCAGCTGCACCCAGCCACCTATCCCAGACACGACCTGTCTGGGACCGGCATATTGACTGATCAGTCCAGGGGTGGTTGAAGTTGGGGTCAATGTAGGTAAATATGCCAGTCCCAAACAGGTCGTGTCTGGGTATAGGCTTTCTCCGAGGCTCTGAGTCAGCTGCATCTTTGTTCACGCCAGCCTTCAGCAAAGTCTTCAAGACCTTCGTTGGGCCGCGGGTTTTCGAACACGCCCACGAGGACCCCCACACCGGAGCGACGGATGTTCTGTTTGGGGGGGAAAGGCAACGGATCGGAGGCTGAGATGGCCAAAACCGTGAAGAGCTGGCCGAAGGGCGGTCCATCATCACTCCAAGCTGAGTGCGAAAACCAATCCGTGGTCGGAGTGGACTTCTTGTACCCTATGGGCTCCAAGCTAAGCACTGGACCGAAGGCTCCCGGCACCCTCCCCTCACACCACCTCCTTAGGTGCGACTGGAGCGGAAAAACAAGACCTTCGATCGTTGAGAAGAAGGCATGCCACCCTGAGCAGGACACCCCCGCGACACACCCTGTATCACCCGGCCCAGATCTGCTCTGCTTAGGTCTTCTGCTCGCACTCCCATACCAATCGATCCCCATACTTCTGCTGCTTGGCACCTCTGCTTGGCCGTATTCCGCGGAGAGGTACAATGCCAAGGCCCCGGTCTTCTCCGCCTCCTCTCCGCAGATTCGCTCCGTGAATTGGGGGCTTTGAACGAGAGGGGTTGTTTGGGTGGCTACCAACAAAGGTTGAAGAACCTTATAGACTACTACTCTTGGTCCTATGATAGGTGAACTTAACCTCTCTTGCTAGGTACGGGCGAAAACCTGTGTTGGCATCAGCAGGTCCTCCAGATCGAATTGGGGAGGCGTCTCTGAAATGCAAAAAACTGGTCTATAGCAGGTTTTTGTTAGGGCAAGACATGGCAAGACTCATATCTGATCTTCTTTTGCTCAATCGTCTGCTGTTAACGCCCCAGTTTCTGGTTTGGTGAAAGGACAACAGCAAACGACAGGGCCAACTGGAACGACAGGTCTCTTGGGCTGCATTGGGCCCAGCTTCATCGAGTGAAGCTCAGCCAATGCCGTGATTGGAGCGAGGGGTGAGCCTGTGCCACACGCGATACAGTCCATTTGAGTCACCAGTCCTTGGAAGAACAGATCACCACTTCCCCTGTTGCACTGACTATACCCCAACATGGACATGGACATCTTAGCCTGCTGTTGTTGCAGCTGTCACAGCCGCGCTAGCCGCTGTCGCACTCAGTCCTTGCGGTTGGTCCCCAAGAGCGCCTTCAAGATCTCATGATAGCCATACTTCGCCGCAGACATCGCTGCAGTCCACCCCTCCTGCGTCCGAGTTCAGTCGGGAGCGTCCGTGCCTGCAGGGTCCCTGCGTGCTCGTGCCTCGCGCCGGGACTGGGACTGGCAGTCCAGACGACCGAGAAAAGGCCGGGGCTGGTTGAAGTTGGGGTCAACGCATGTACCGATGAACCCAGACATGACCTCTGTTTTGAGAGGAAAAGACCATGCTTTGGCTCCAAAACAGGGGTCAATCAGGTTCTAGGTCAAATATGCCAGTCCCAGACAGGTCGTGTCCGGGAATGGGCCAATCGACCACACCAACGCCTCATCCTCTTCGTTCACGTCCACGCTAGCCTCCAGGAGATCCTTCACCACCTTTGGGGAGCACCGACGGACGGCGCAGAAAAAGGACGTCGACAAATAAGAAAACCATAGAAAACGACGTTGACCCACTTCGGATGAGATTTGGATGAACCTTCCGGGCGGACAACCGCCCCCGAGGATTGGGATAGCATTTCAGCCGTTCAAGGATTGGGGCGCTGTCTGGACAAACGGCGAAGACATAACATTTGATGCGTTTGAAAGACATTTGCTGGATCAGTCATGGGACATTTTTTGGATGCTCCAACACAGCCGTCCATACACCCCCTGGAACAACCCATCATGTACCAGGACCCTGCAAGGGGTGTCTATTTATAGCCCCTTAGCTGTTAAGGGGGGTCCATTAACCACCCCTTGGGGTCCTGGTATAAGTAGATGTAATTGGAAGGATTTCATTATCCAACGGGCCACTTTCTACCACCATGATCGTTTCAGGGAGTGAATCCAAAAACCGAAAGAAAGAAAGAAAGAAAGAATCCTGTATCACTGCCCTAAGGATCCTCCATAGAAGGGGTCGAACCGTCTATGACAGGGGTTTGTACCCTCAAAACCATTGTTTTTGAGGGTCCAGATCCTTAGGGTGAAGAAAAACATCCATGCCTTGACCGGAACAGTCCACGAGCTGCGAGCTGAAACGCAGGCGAGCCGGAACGGGCCTCCACATGTCCGTTGAAAGTGGCCGCATGCAAGGCACTGCCTGGAATGGCCTGGGCAGGTTCTCAGAGATTGCTCCACTACGTGCGGTTAAGGGTCATTCTCAGAGGTGCTGAGAGTCATAAAGGTCATCAAAATCGCATGCTTTCCCCTACTGAAAAACACTCCAACTCAACAACATATAGACCCTGAAGTTTTCTCCTGTTGTCAGAGGTCCTAAATCTTTCCTAGCGGAACCATCACTAATTTCACGTGGATTGAACCGCAAGAACCCAAAGCTCCTGCAGCGCATTTTGCAGTCAACTCAGTCTTTTTGTCACTTTGCCCTCACCCTGCCTTCAGTTTCATCTTCACCAACTGCCTCACGATGTGTCCATGTCCCTGTAGTGCCGCCACTCGCAAGACCTGAGACGAAGCGCCCACATTCTCGGGGCCACGGACGCTTCGTCCGACGTGAAGGTTTGGCCGCGGTCTTCCAGGTCACGTGGAGGATTCTGTGTATCCAGTCTGGGTGCCCCATCTGGAGATGTACAAGATCCCTATAAGTAGAGTGTAGGTAGGGTAGTCCAGCCAGGACACCCAAACACGATGGTCCTGGTATGTCTAGCCCAGGTTGTGTGACATACCATCGATGTCTCCACCTCGACTGTCCAATGTAATTAGTGGTAGTAAGCAGTGCTTCCAGCTTGATGATCAAACCAGGGACTAACCAAGAACCTCCACTACTTGTGGCGATCAGTGGGTTGGCTATGGCTTGGATTTGCAGCTCGCAGGAACAACAGAACAGCCACAAGTATAGGAAGGGAGAATAGAATAGTCTTCACCCAGTTCGAGAAAAACACAATCGCCCTTTCTTTAAGCAACACCAGGCTGATCTTAGGCAAAGCCAACAGCAAATGCTCTTTTGGGTCGAAACAATCTTACAAAATGAGCTCGGAAGTACAGATGGGACCCTGCACAACCAGAGTGAATCCCTTCAAAGCAAAAACCGTCCTGTCTGAGTGCGCAATCGACTACCCTAGACTACTTAATAGAGATCTCCACTGGACATTGTTTGGATGGTCGCATTTCGATATGTTTCCACTAGAACTACATGGTCCCCAAGTCATATTATGCCCCAACCCCCCCTCAGAACTAATTGCACGGGTTTTTTAGCAAGTCTGGAACCTCAAAGCCAAGCAAAAGCGAATGTTACTACGTACCTGGACCATCCTGTGGGGCCTCCAATAGACTACCCTAGAATCCTTCTGAGCTTCCATTGGACACCCTTTGGATGGTCCTGCCCTAAGGATCCGCACCCTCAAAAAACAAAGGTTTTGAGGATACATGCGGGGCCCCAAACCCTTGAGTTCACAGCAGGGTTCGACCCCTTCAGACTGGAGGGTCCGAACTCGGATCCTTAGGGTGGTATGATTCTCGTTGCTGGTCCGACCAGGTCCTTCGTCCCGTCCGTCCGTCCATCCCGTCCTCCCGTCCCGCCGTCCGTCTCCGCCGCGGGACGGTGCGGACGGTGTGCTCCGACTCACCGTTCAGGAGGCACAAGACCACCTGAAGGGCCGCACCGAAGGGTCACTGGGGGTCACGCCACCGGTGGTTCTTCTGTCTGAAGGCGCGAAGAGTATATATACCTAGCAAGTCTAAAGACTACATACCCTCCTCTTCTGTCTTTGGACTTCTAGGGTATATATCACCACCACCACCGTCATCACCACGACCACCACCATCACCACCATCAGCCCAGACCATCACCACCACCATCATCATCACCATCACCGCCACCACCATCACCACCATCAAAAGCTACAAAAAGCGGATTGGTTGGTTTCTTTGGTCCATAAACCGATCTGGAATTGAGCAAGCAACGTGATCCATCTTGCCAAAAATATCTTCCAGTTGGTCATTGTTTGGAGATGGTGTTGTTCTGGAACTCTTCTTGCTTTTTTTCCATTCAGACCAAATGCTGATTCTCTCTAGTCCAAAATTGAGCAAGCACCCTGACCCTATCAAAATAGAATCTCTTCCAGTTGGTTATTCGTTGGAGATGTCTGCTCTTCGGATTTCATGGTCATCCGCTTTCGTCTAGCAACATGCCATTCACTTCCACTATGGATGAAGTCACAAAGTGCAATCCCTCCCTCCCTCCCCCCATCCCATCCCATCCATCCCATCCAACCGGAATCCCTCCCTGCCCCCCTGTTCGGCACCTCTAAATGCCCGTTCTGCGCTGCCATGGTCACCGGTAGGCAGCCACGAATCTCAGGTGGCCGAGAGGTCGGTCTGGTGGTTGGGCGCCGAGGCCATGGTTTTTGGGAAGCAATGGCCGCACCAAGGGCCGCCGTTGAAGTGTTGAACAACACATATGGGGCACCATTGAGGGACAGATCTTTTCAACTTCATACTACCAGCAGTCACAAGACGGGGTGCTATCCATGGAGGTTAGGGGTGCCCCTGTCACATCCACTCACTGGATGGGACAAAACACCACCACGTCGAACGTGACTCCTGGTACACATTCTTATCTTTGAAGTCACTCAAATCGGCATGTTGTTAGCATTTGTGCGGCTTCTTTTTTTCTTGCAGCTTCCTTGAGTAAAAGATCGCCTGCACCAAGGGGCCACCACTAAGTCACACACACCTGCCACATGAAGAGCTGCCCCCCCCTAAGAACCAAACTCGCATGAAGACCTCCTCCTCAAGCCATGTGGACCGACCAACATGCGGACCGAGGCGCGTCAGGCTTGCTCTTCTTGCACAGCGGCATCCTTGGTTCGTTGCCACACCGGGGGTGACCGTGCCTTTTTGTGTTGGCTTAGATTTTGGCGCGCGGTTTAGGCTGGGAACCAGCTTTAGATGCTTTAGGCAGGAAAGGGCAACAAACACGCTTCGCTTCTGGTTGATGGCACGATGAAGTCTTTCCATTGCATGGACTATCAATGAGAAAAGGGTCATGTAGACAGTGGGTCTTCCAGCTTTGAATGCCTGACCACCATGGCTTTGGCATCGATTCGGTCGACGAAATAGGCCGACGGTTTTCAGGCTGCTTGCAGCTCAAACCGGCCGCGGGAAGGACACAAAGACATCATCCCCAGTTTCGGGCAGTCACCCAGTTTCACCGGGGAAGATGAACACTACTGGGGGCTCCTGGCATCGCTACGAACGGAGCGTTCGGACGCGACCAAACACTGGTTTTCGCCATGAAGGACACCAAAGCGACGCAAACAGCAGCACTTTGAGCGAGCGCAACGAGCGTTTCATGCCGGCCTAGGTCCTCAACTGCTGGTTACAAGCGTGAATCAAATGCTCTCTTCGTACATGTAACGTAACCTTGATGAATGAAACTCACCACAATAAACCATCCATTTGGGTTGTTACACCTCTTCATACAGAAAAAATCACAACTTTCCCCAATCTTCTTCTGATTCCTTTTATTGAACCACACCTTTTTGCATGTGTCCTTGTAGTTCAACCTGAACGGTGAATGCTCCATGTATGGCACACCCACGTGTCCACGTGGGAACCCAACGGGTTCCCTCTCCGCTCCCTTCATGTTCATCGCCTCCGAGGCTCAAGTGCTTCACGGTGGCCGCATGGCCGTTGGAGGCCGCATGGAAGATGGCCGTGCGCCTGGGGTCGGCGCGGGTGCTGCGAGTGCGGGTGCGAGCTTCGTTTCGAGAACATCGGTGGTGCGTTGGAGCAAAGGTTTGGATCGACGTGAGGAAAGCTCTGAGAGATGAGACGACCCAAGTTACCACGTTCTTCTTTTCTTGAAGGGGGAAGGCCTTCTGTTAAGTCACTGCAGTCTATCTCCACACCGACTCAGTTCTTTCCCCCTGATTTTTGCAAGTCGAAAGCCTGATTTTTCTCCCTTCAGGGGCCCTAGGATCATGCGAGCAGTTTGAAGTACAACGCACCCTGTGACAACGCGCCCAAACTGGCTGTCTTCTGCCAACGAAACAACTCTGGCTTCATGACGAAACTTAAGATACAAAACCCTGGAGGAAGTCCGTTCGACCATTTGAAACAGCTGGTTGATCTGGTTTCGTAGTGAAAAATATCTTGAAAACCTCTGGTTTCTTCGAGATTCCACCCATGAAATCAATGCTGGGCCAAGGATCCTATAGACTCTAAGGATACTTAAGGATACCAACCCCCCCCTACAAACACTCCGGCGCTTCCCGAGTTCCTCCACCGTTGCGCTTCCCGGGCCCAGCGGGATTCTTCGATGCCCGAGGCGCCCGTTCCGGTCCACCGCTTCGATCTTCGCCTTCGCGGACAGGAGCTTCTTGATGACCTGAGCCGGTGGAACCCAGCCACCCAACTCGCCCTCCAGACGCGACCCGAACGGGCCCCGAACCTATGGAGGGGTCGGACCCGAATCCTTTGAAGGGGTGACCTGAACCAATCCCTGTGGGCTGGGAACGAAAACGGAGCGTCGACGGGGAGGGCTGAGTCGGTTTTTGGGCCGCGATTCCGGTCGAATGGTGCTGCTTGGGTGGTAGGTTTCTACTCACTTGAAGTAGTATGGGTCAGACTTTGGGGAATTTGCAGAGTTCAAATCATCCCAAGCCCAAGTACACTCTGACTCACTCACATGGTCGAAGAGGCTTACGGACGTGAGTGGAAGGAAGAAGCTGTGCAAACACAAAAGGGTGCATAGATGTGGCACATCGTTGGACTCTGCAGTTTTTTGGAGGGATTTCCATCTTTTTGAGAACCCTAAGGATCCGTGGACCCTCCAGTCTGAAGGGATCGAACCCTGCTGTTCACAAGGGTTTGGGGCCCCGAACCAAACCCTTGTTTGGTTTCGGGTGCGGATCCTATCCGGGCAGAACAAGACACTGCTGGGAAGCGATTGACCTGATCTCGACCGCACTTGCAGACCCCGGCAGAGGCCCGGTTGGCCGGTGGCTTGCCACCGGATGGGTCTTAAGCCTTTGATTAAACCTTAGTCCGACTTCTTGTAGGAACGATCTCTTTTTACTTATCCAGTCAGTCTTCTTCTCTAACGGCCTGAAAAAGCCCTAGCCAGTGTGGGGGGTCTCTTTCTCCTAGCTTCAACATGTGTTCAGTCTCGCATGGTCTCGCAGAACATATCTCTCAATCTCCTCACCTCTCCTTTGAGGTGTGTCCCACCCCCCTCCGCTCCCTCAGAGCAACCCAACTCTGCGGCGGCTCCTCAGTGTCCCTAATCCCTCAGTTTCCTTGGAGAAAAACAAGATTACTTACTTACTTATACTTATATAATTACATGTGTTTTTCCCACCTGTCCTAGTTGTTGTAGGGGAGCTTTTTTTCTTCGTTTCTCCGACTTCGGGACACCCAAACAGCTTCGGCTCGTCCAAGGCTCCTCCAGATGGCCCCCTTCACTGGCCGCATGAAGTGCCGTGAGACCCTGCTGGTTCGCACAGTGCACGCTGGCCTCGCGAGAACGGGAGGAGCGCGAGCATGAGCGAACATCCTCGGACGGAAAAACGGGCGTGACTGGCGCCCGCTGGGTCAATCTCTTCCGCCCAGTACCATGACCAGGGGTACGTACTGCGACTGGTGCCACTTGTGGAGATCATCGGGTTCACTCCAACAGAGGTTGAAGAACCCTATAGGCCATCCCAGTTAGGTACCCCAAGTAGGGTCCTATATGGTCACTTAACCTCTTCTCACTGAGATGGTACCCGTTTTGGTCCCAAAAATGGCCTGCCGGGCGTGGGGGCTGGCCGGTCGCGGCGGTTGGTTGAAGTGGGGCGGACCAGGTCATCCAAGTGGAACATCGAAGGTTAAACTGAACTGACCACCAGCTCGTTGTTGTCGTGGGGGGGACACCCCAAGCCGCACAAAATGGTTCAAGGTGATCAACTTTTCCTGGGTAGGTCTATGATCTTTGATTTCAACTGCATCAGAGGCATCGCAAAGAAATATGCAACTCTGCCTACGGCACACCACAAATAGTTCCGCGGTTCCTTTCTTTGGTTCAGGGGATGGTTTGGAATAGGATCTGCCAAATAATAGACCTAGAGAAGCGACTATAGTTGGTACTTTGCGGACTTGCCCCACCTACCCCAAGGATCCTCTTAGCGTGTTAATAGTTAATAGGGTGTATATAGCTATAGTAAAATAAATTGTTGATATCTTACATTAATTAAGATATGGTCTTTTTCATGTATCCTATTATCATGGTCGGTTATCCTATTAGCCACCAAGAACGCTTTGAGAACAATGCCCAACATGGATTTCAAGCAGATTTAACAAAAACATTGACTTTAAACAAACTGATGTCTATATCACTCAGTACTCGGGAAATGTCAGGTGCATTGGCAAAATTAGCAACATCGCCTTTTCAAAAGGGCAGCTACTCTGGATTTGTTCTGGAAGTGCAGGTTTGCAGAAACCTTTGAACTGCACACATGTTGCAAATTAACCCGTTGGAACTCCAAATGGTCAGCGCAGCTTGGCAATATTGGTTCAGTCTGACCCTGAGGATTCAGAGTCCAATGCAATTGGAAGGTGATTCGTCCTGCAATAAACTTTGCAAGGTTCACGACCAAAGTCCTTTGCAGAACCTAGTTCTGAGTTGCAAGGATTGTACTTGCCCAGCTGCCGGCTGTCAAGTTGTTGTCTAGATGGTTTTGGGATCAAAACTCGAATTGCGCACATGCCATATACTTCTCAACTGTGAGATTGAAGCTCTTAGAAACCGATCTCTCGGAAAGGAATCTTTGAGACAGGAATCAACCATATCCTCATGGCATGCGCATCAAACTGAAAAACCGATCATCCAGCATTTGAGCTCGGTCTGTTAAGTGGAAAAGGAGCAGGCAGGCCGCTGAACCTAGAAAGCGCTGGTCTGTTCCGGGAATTTTTGGAGTGCGTGTAATCTGGCAGACGGCTTTTGGCGGCAATTATGCACCGGCAGAGCGGCGGAGACCAAGGGACGCCAGGGCGTCCATCCGACCCCTTGCAGAGCACCAGGTGGGTGGTTGGTGGTTGGTGGTTGGTGGTTTGGTGGTTTGATGGTGTGGTTTGGTGGTTTGGTTTGGTGGTTTGGTGGTTTGGTGGGTTGATGGGTTGGTGGGTTGGTGGGTTGGGGGGTTGGTGGGTTGGTGGGTGGGTGGGTGGGTGGGTGAGTGGGTTGATTGGTTGGTTGGTGGTGGTTGGTTGGTGGTTGGTGGTTGGGTGGAGGGCGGCGGGAGGAGGAGAAGGAGCGGATACAGCACTAAAAACAAAAAAAACACACGTCAATGTGGAGAACAATCGACGGAACAAAGGGCATCGGCGGCATCGGTGTCATTGAGGCAATACCCAAGTGTCATCCTGGCAGCTTCGAATGTCACTCCAAAGAACCACTCTGTCTTGTAACGCATTGCAGATGCTGCCGGGATTTCTCGCGTTCCACCTTGAGAGCTAGTGACGGTCTGCAAAGTACTCAAGATCTCCTGTTGTGAGAACCCCAATGAAGCCTCCCGTGTGAACACCATCAGAGTCCTACATCTCGAAGAATGAATCACACAGAAGCGAGAAAATGCTCTTGATCGAATGCATAGCATTGCCCTTGGCACACATGTGCGCCCAGCGCTCGAAAGTTGATGAAGAAGCAAGCCTAACCTTCAAAAAAACCCTTAAGAGAATGGCTGACCTGATTTGTTAGCCCAAAGCCCCTAATAGAACAAAGGTTGTTTGGAAGACATTTAAAGCACTGGTTCTTGGAAGCCTAGGAATTTCCCCACCCACCTGTCAGGTGAGAGTTGTGAGACTTGGTCAGCTGCCTTGCTCCTCCTCCTCCCCACCGTCAAGCAAACGATCGCAAGAAAACAAATAGTGTATTTACTAACAACACCCACGGCGATCTTCGTCTGTCCTACAGCAAACCTTTCACAATGCATCTTGAAACAACTCACTGGGATCCCGAAATCTGGTGTTTCTTGTCCTTGTGCGTCGGCGGGTCCTTTCTGTAACAGTTCCCTCGCCAAAGCCGAATCCTCTGCTGTTTCCAAGACGCAACCTTCCAAAAGAACATCACCACCATCTCCCAGTGTCACTTCTGGAAAGAACGGATTCGTTTGCCGCAGACACTCCACAGCAGCAGCGTACTCATTCCTAGGCGCTCGCAACAAAGCCGACCCCTTCACTGCATCCTTCTGGCTCCCAACCAAGGCAAAGAGAATTGCATCTTGCATGTCCACCTCTGGTGGGGGTAAGGTCTTCAGCACCGAAGACGGTTTTGCTTGAGGCAAAAAAATGGTGTTTCCCACAAATCCATGCTGACGCCCTTCCCGCCCCAAGTGTCCTGGTTGTAAGACAACCACCTGCGCACACGCCCTGGTCATTGGAAGTCATCGCTTCGTGGCCGAAGCCGAGCCACGCAGTGGAGATGGTTGCTCGCCGATCCAGAGGTCGTTCGCCAAGCTGTGCCGAGGAAGTGTCAGAATGGAAGACATCAAAGACCCCTTGCAGTCCACGCATACCAGGCAAGGATCTTTCAGATCCATCGGCATCCTTCGGCTGTGCATAAAAGCAGGTGCTCACCCTTGCAATACGGATGCTCCACAGCAGAAGTGCGTAATTCCGTCACCGGAATGTGGGGCCAGCGTCGACTGTATGCTCCGCCACGCCTTTCCACCATCTAATTCCACACCAAAATATCGTCTTCCGCGATCTTCAAAGAGTGCCAAACGTCGAATCTGACGGCAGGAAACATAGTCTTTATTAAACTATACTCTTTCTTCTGAGACTCTGTCTCTAGCTCCAAAACTCCAGAGACAGCTCCGGAGACTCCAGCCATGGCCGCTCCAAATCTGTCTCTGGCTCCAGCGAAAATTCCAGAGATGGCCGGGAGATGCTCTGAAGCTCATTCCCGAATTCATTGCCCAAAGAGTCATAGTTCCGTTTCACTCAGGTCTCACCTCCTGTACAGACTTCGAATCTCCTCCTCTCTCGGCTCTGTTTTTGGTTTTTGTCTGCTTTGTTGGTTGTTTTGGGGTTTTTTGGGTTGCTGTTTGTTTTGGTTCTCTGAGAGATTCATCTTGGTCCAAGATGACCTGTGCACCATGCACACATGGCGTCTCCACTCATGCAAAAAAACAAAGCAAAACCACAACCAAACAACAAACAAAACCAACCAAAGAACAGGCAAACTTCCTGGCACGCACGTCTCCGTTTCCCCAGTAGAAAACGCTTTAGATAGCCTCTTGGGCCTCTCATGATGCTAATGATGCACTAATGGCTGTCAATTACATCACCTGCATCAAACCCCCCCCAAACTGCAAATACTTTTCTTCGTTACCCCCTTTGCTCACTTCGTTCGTGCAACCCAACTCCAGCCTGTAGCCTATCTATCTGGCTTTCGTGACATTGCAAAACATGGCTTGCCTGCAGCACTGCCTCCACCGGCACCTGCCAAAAACAGCTGAACCGCTTCTGGTGAATTCTTTAGCCAGCAATCCACATGCAAAACACGTCGTCACAGAGACGGGGCCAAGTACATGTCGCTGCAGTGGGCACATCAACGGTCACGCAATCTCTAAGACACATTGGCACCTTCAGCGCGGTTCAGGAGCAGCTGCAAGTCAGCGGCAGAAAGGCCTTTAGCAGCCTGCCAAGTTTGCTCGTTTCGCGCAAGCAGAGTAAGATCACAACACCAGCGTGCGCCCTCAGAAGCCGCTGCCTCTTGGCAGCAAGCAGTTTCTGGTCGTTGGCCGCGCGTTTGCATTCACGTTTCAGCTCAACTCGCAAGGCTTCCATCTCTTGATGGAGCAACGCCTCACCGCCAAAAAATGCAGACGAGGACAGAAGAAGAGAGAACGATTCAAACAGTGCTTTGGCTTTGTTCAGCCTTAACCAGCTGGCTGCTTGACTGAAAGGTTGCAATTGAGCCTAGCTAGCAAAGATATTTGTGAGCAGCACCATAGCGGCACCCTTAGTGGAATCTCCAAAGCTCATCTGGCAGCACTTTGCAGCGGCACCAGCACCAGGCTCCATTAACAGCGCACGCAGCCAGCACACAGCCACCAGACCCAGCGCCCCTGTCAGCGCGCACAGCCAGCCCATTCTTGTTCGAACAAAGGACCCGGAGCCACGACTATCTGAAACAAAACGACACTTGCAGCGACATCACTTTTGGCTGCGGAAGCAAAACTGACCCCAAAGACTCCCTCCCAAGGCTCCCGGCAATCTGCTTCGCCACGCCTTTCCACCATCTAATTCAACACCAAAACTGACCCCAAAATTGTCTTCCGCGATCTTCAAAAGAGTGCCAAACGTCGCTTTCTGACGGCAGGAAACATAGTCTTTATTACATTATGCTCTTTCTTCTGAGACTCTGTCTCAGTGTTCCCCGGCGGACCTCAACTGCCAGCTCAACCGCGAGCTTCGGCTGGCAGTGTTCCTCGCCGGACCTCAACCGCGAGTCAGAAGATATGCAGAAGATATGCCAGATAGAATGTCAGAAAGAATGTCAAAAGATATGCCAGAAAGAATGTGGGAAGATATGCCAGAGAGAATGCCAGAAGATATGCCAGAGAGAATGTCAGAAGATATGCCAGAAAAAGTCAGAAGAGATGCCAGAAAGAATGCCGAACATTTGTCAGATTGAAATGCCATCGTGGGGATCACTCGAAGTAACGTAATTTCTATCCCATGACTACCCCAAACTCCTAGACTGCCCTCACACAGAAAATGTTCCTCTTCCAACCGCCACTTGCAGGTGGCCTGCACCCCTGCGGCTGAAGGCATGTTTACCCTCCCAACTGCCCGAAGTGGAGTTCACCGTTCATTCCAGACATCATGCCATCCACAACCATGGAGGACCTTAGAGGGTGGTTCTTCTTGTTCCGAAATCCTTCGTGCGCCGTGCAAGTCACCAGGCTCCCTTCGCTGTCCACAGCTGGAGACCCACGTCACCGGTTCAGATAGGAAGGCCCAGCCGAAAAGACCTTGCCTTGCATCCCACGAGGAGTTCCACCACCTCCAAATGTCCACCCTCAGCAGCCTCACGACGCACCACCGCGCGTTCGGAACCCTTCGAAGCCTTCGAACGAGCAACGAGTGGAATCTCAGAGTGGATCTGAGAAGTGGTTGAAGGATGAAGGGAAGATCTGGAGCCCATAGAATTTGATATAGTCGTTTGTTTTTTGTTGTGAAAAGCTCATGATTTTTCCGTTCCCTGCAACCCGTCCCATGAACTAATAGCATATAATAGGTATGGATCCAGGTGGACCCACATCTCACCTATGGATGCCACACAAAGTTTGAGGTGCCATCCACCAGGCGTCTTTTGTTCGATTGCTTCAGAGATGCCACCTGGCACCTGGATGAGCTCATGAGTCAGCTTCCTTCCCTGGAAGCTGTCCAAAGATGAGCAGACCTCCCTCGCGAATCGACCCTCACTGCACCAACAGTTGGAACCTGGATGCCTCCTTCTTTTCTCAATTCCCAACAACTCATCCGATCAACATCTGCTTGGTGTTTTCAACCCACATCCGAACAATATGAGTCAGAGGGTCCAATCATTCATCCCCAAGTAAGGGTTGAACATCAAAACATCCGCTTTCCATCACCTATAGACATGCTAGACATAAGGGGACCTGACCCCCTGGAAACCCCCCGATGACTGACCCGTATGCCTGGAAAATCGAGGTTTCTTCCGAACTGCTCGACCTGTTCTTGTTTAGGCGGGTGTCCCGAATATCCCCAAAGAAAGGTGAAAGGTTACGCACTTTTCCGGGGTAGGGGACGCCCAAACATATCCCCCGCACTGGACCCATCCTGGTTTGAAGAAGATGGCACATCAAAGCACATCCAAGAGAAGATGCACCAAACTCGATCATCTTGATCCCTTTCAGTCGGGAACACCTATTAACAATAATTTAACACGTCATGTTCTGCATGCAGAAAACATGTTCGTATCTTGTAACGAACATCGCCATTTGTACTGTTTCTATGTTTCTTCTGTCCGGGTGGTGTGTCCCTCACTTGATCTTTTCATTCTCCAAACTTGACGGACTCGGACTTGGTGTGAACGCCGCTGTGAGGAAGCCAAGGTCCCGCAGCAAAGTGAGGTGGGCATGCCTTAAAATTTCAGACACTGACTTCACATCGTGTATATATATATATATACACATACAGATTATAGTAATGTTGCATTGACTTTGGATGATGATTGACTTAAAAGAGCTTCTTCATTTGAGACCAGGGCCATGGAGGTTGCCATCGTCCCGAATATTCTCTTTGGATCATCTTCATCTTCACCAGGGACCTCCCAAACGAGGGATCCATATATTTGACCCGGGGGGGGTGCCCCGGTGTGGTGCCATGACCTTGATGGGAGTCCCCTGCAAAAGATGGGACTTTTTATAGATGAAAGTCGTGTTCCTTTTTCTAGCGGTGCCCAAACCGGACCCGAACGGCCCTGGAGTCTGGGGTTTCTCACCAATCTCTAGGTTTTGAGGGACGGGCCCGGCTGCTTTCACGGAGCGTCTGGGGGCTTCAGGTGTTAACCCATCCCCCAAGCTGTTTGAGATATAGGGGACACCCCCAAGTGTCCCCGAAAGGCTTTTCCGGACCAATTGCTTCGCAGAAAAGGTCGGTCCCATCTCTCACCACCTCTCACCTTGTGCACCTTCCTTTTTGTTGCCCAAAATGAACCTGGTTGCTTTGGACCTACAGTACCTCTTCAGTGCTGGTTTTGAAGAAACATCAGCACCATCAGAGCACCACGCCTTGAACAGGGGCGTCTCTCCCACATCATCCTTCACGTTCGGGTCCTGACCGAGCCAAGCCGGGGTGGGGCCGTGACTTCCCCAGTCCCAGCCATGTCCGTAAAGGATTTCAAGCAAGCCATGTTGGAACGACCAGAACTGTTTCTGGTTGGGACTGGGGTTCCAGGTAGGCCTCCAAAAATGGCGAAACATCCCTAAAATGATTGGGCTTCCTGTAGATGATCCCTTAATAACACGACCAATGAAAGAAACACATGCGCTTTCGGAACTCAGTGGGATTTTCGGCGCCTCTAGAAGTGGCTGCTGCAAAACCACTGCATTCCATCTCATCCACACAGCCACCCTCTGATCCTTTTCTCAAACAGAATCAAGAACCAACCTCTAAGATCGATATTTCTTGGCGAGTCTGCCCAGGTTTCACCATCTCAGGATTCACACATCCGTCGAACGGTCGTAGAGAACCCTCAGAAGACTTGAACAGAAAAACCATGTAACGGCGCCGAACGTCCGATGCGCCGTGAGACTCTCAGACTGCGGTGAGACTCTCAGACTCACGTTGGGGGGTCCCCCCCACGTGCAGGCCACGTGCAGGCCGGCCGTGCGAACGAAGACACCTTCCTGGTGCGAACTCTTGAGGTTGACTCCCTGGACTATCCTGTCGGGGCCTCCAATAGACTACCCTAGTGGCTTCCTTGTGGGGCCTCCATAGTCCGACACCCCGGGCCCAACATGGTCCTGGGAAAAGCGTTCGTTCGTTCTTCTTTTTTTCCGGGCCCAACATGTGGCAAATCATTGGAACCCAAGTCAGCCGTGCACAAGAAGCAACCGCTGGAACCGAGGAGTCTACCTTTTTCAGGCCCTCCCACGGCCGGCAAGAGCACCCGCATCTGGCGAAGCTGAAGAATCCCTGAACTACTCTTATAAATGATATATTACATTCCCAATATACTCCCAAACAGCCCTACTAAGGATTGGACACTACAAAAGACAGGTGCTTCCCCTTTTCAAGATCTTTTCAAAGATCGGAACGAGGACAGCGGGGAACGGCTTAGGCGACGAACTAGACGACTGATCGGTCTCTTCCGATGGTAAAAGCTCTGAAACAGATCGGCGTGTACCGCACCCAGACACTCCATGTATGCCATATATGCCGCCCCATTGACCCCTCAAACCACCCCAATGTAGGCATATATGGCAGTCCCATGGAGTGTCTGGGGCACTCCAGTTCGCTCGTTCTTTGCTCCAAAACGATCCAGGTGACCGCGTGAACTTCGGGCCTACATGACGCTTGTGGGCCACACTGGTGGCGAATGTAGACGTCATAAACCACTGACGGATCGTCTCGGCACACTCTTTGCAATCATGCGTGGAGTGAACTCCAGCTGTCAGGTACGCGGAACATGATAAACCACCCTAAGGATCCGCACCCTCAAAAAACCAGGGTTTTGAGGGGCCCCAACTACCCTTTTGTGAACAGCAGGGTTCGACCCCTTCAGACTGGAGGGTCGGGTTCCTCGGATCCTATCCGGGCAGGACCTTCCCGACCTTGGAAGTCCCATCCGACCCTTCAAGCCGACAAGCAACCAGGGGATCGAGGTTGGTGGGAAGATCCAGGAACATGGTCATTCCGCTTTGGTGGGGCCATGCACTTCCATGCACTTCCACGCTCGACGGGGTCTGGGGCACCATGAAGACCCCTGGGGTGTGAAAGGTGATGGGGTCTGGGCTCGAATCCTCTGACGGGGTCTGGGGTTCTCACCAATTCCTCAGTTTTGAGGGACATGGTCGAGTTGTGAACCCGGTTCGTCTGGGTGACTTCTCTTGTTTCATGAGGTGGAATGCTTTCCAACATGTTCCTTTCCAACTCCTCTTCTCACTTCCCTGGAAGTCAAGTCGACCATTTTAAAAATAGGTTGACCTGGCTTTGTAGTGCAAAACCCTTAGTAAAACAATGGTGGTTCGACTTCTAGGGACTTTACAAACACCCCCCGGACCTGCTCAGGACACCCCTACCCCTCCTGGCGCTGCACGAGGATATCTGCTGTTGTCTCGCTACAGCCGTCGGTGGCCGCGTACATGAGTTCGTCCTGGGTTTCGTCTCAGCTGCTCTTCGAAGAGCAAACTCCAAGGACTACAGGTGTGGCCCCTGGAAGTCCGGATGGTCGACCATGTTATAATATTTGGTTGATTTGGTTTTAAGATGTTTTCAAGATGTTGTAATTAAGTAGTGTAACACCCTAGTAGAACCCATGGTTGTTCGGTGTTCTTCGGTAAAGGCTTGTTAAATCAAGGGCGACCCCCACTTCGAGGGGTGCCGTATACACCGGGACCACTGCACCGGACGGTGACTGTTCTCGTGCGAGGACCCCGGACCCGTTTCCTCTCTCTCTGCCGCATCGAGCGAAACCAAGTCGGGCACCGGTGGTTTGGATGGAGTCAGTTTGGGTGGGTGCTGAGCTCATGGGAGACCACCATGATTCCATCATGGAGTTAGTTTGGGTGGGAGGTCTTAGCTCAAGTCAGTTTTGACATGGGAGATCTCCCAGGCCATTCCGAGCCTTTTGGAAGAGAATTCGACCAAACCCATGTGACCCAGGCCGAAGGGGAGGGACAATTCTCCATGGAGGCGTGGACTTCCCCAGAAATCACTCCAACCTGATCGGTAAATATTTTGGCAGACCCAGACAGGTCGTGTCTAGGGTTTTGATGCATTGTACAGCTACCTTTAGCATCCGGACCCTCAAGTGGAAAGGGGAATCGTCCAGAACCTGGCGAAGATGGACCTGGTCCCATCTATACTTGAGACTGGGGTCTGTCAAGGACCTGGTCTGCGTCAGCACAGGGTCACATGAAACCTCAAAAACCACCCACTGCACGGGTCTACTGAGGGGTCCATGGCTCGTCCCAGTATGACTCATGACTCATGACCTCTTACTACCGACACAAGCGTCCTGGCAAACACCTCCGCAACTCGTCAGGGGGTTGGACCAGAAGAGTTCCTCCGTCTGCAGGACATCATGAGAGTTCAGATGACGATGGAACCATTCCCTGACACTCCATGGGACTGCCAGGACGGACTGCCGCCCCATTGACCCCTCTGGCACCACCCCAATGTAGGCATATATATATGGCAGTCCCATGGAGTGTCTGGGATTGCTTTAACACCAAGGTTTTTAGACGACCAAACCAGGTCAACCCAAAACGGTCTCCAGGAAGGCCAGGGTAAAAGGACTCATTGACCTGCGGACCGCGAAGTTTGTTGCTCTTCTACCAATGACCATCTATCATGTAGCCCCGACCATGAACTATCACCAGGATGCTTGTGAACAAATCTTAGATCGTACTCTCCATTCCCCCGTGAAAAGCAACGACTCATGATGACTCCTGCCTTCGAAACGCCCTCAAAACCTCATAGCTTTCCGAACCTCATGCGTTCCCCCGACCGGTCACCGACGCGGGCGCATCCCAGGCGCCGACGTCTCGCTGTTCAGCGAGTTGGCCTTCTTGGGCGAGTCGGGCCTCGTCGTGAACCCCGAGCGCTGTGAGGCAGGCGGTGGCTGGTCATGGGGAGAAAGGAAGGAAAGAAGAAGCACGAACCCAAGCAAGTGATCTTTAAAACGTGAAGTGTTTTCTTCTTTTCTTCTGTCACTGCTATGCTTTTTTGTTTCTTTGGTCAACTGATCGAAGAATTCATGGAATAATATGTTGCCTAGGGTTTGGTTTGGCGGGATGGAGTATGACACAAAACCAACATATAAACCTTGTGGGAACGTCTAAAGGCCACCGATTGCAAAGCCTGCAGCCGAAGCGATTTTGTGGCCACAGAGTTTCACCCACACTTGGACCGTACGGCCAGGATCCCGGGCTTCATGCTCATCCCCATGTACTGGCCGTTGACATAGACATCCTGGGGCCTAGGCAGGCGAACACGCCAAGACCGAGCAGGTTTCAGATCTTCACCGAGGACATGGTGCAACCAATGAGGCATGCCTCGATGTATTGAAGGGAAGGCGCTTGCGCCGAAGCGACGCGGTCGCGATTTAGGGGGGATTTGGGAGGTTTCTTGCGTCCGGAGTTGGGAAGGAACTGATTCGATCCGCTTCGGGTTTGTTGCATCATTTCAAGCTAAACACGGGTGTGCAAGGAACGCTTGATATGAGGGTTCAATGGTGGATTCAACATAGAACCTGAAAACGGACCACATGTTCAGAGGGATCTTCCACAAAAAGAGGTGCTTGCTTCATCAGGTCTCCGATCCGTTACTTCCAGCCGTTTCGTATGGCATTACGTCACATCATGTGACATCCACGACGGACTGAGCCCCAACCACCGGTCACTGCCTCCACGTGCCCTTCACGTGTAGCCGGTTCTCCGGTCCTAAGGGGATGTATCAAGAGTTCACCTGATGGCTCACCTGATGGCCCGAGTCACCCGTGGTTTGCTGGAAGATGTTTGACCCAAGTCACCTGACGTGGTAGATTCAAAGGGGCAATCATGCAGAGGCGGTGGCGCTTTACATCTTTGGAAGGCTAGTTGTGAACCAAAACGATCCCAGCCGGTGGCGAGGTTCGCATCTATGGCCATACATGACGACGGTTGGTTTGGGCGGTTTTGGCTGGGGATTTGCTAGTCTGCTAGTCCCATGGATCGTCGTCTGGGGGGGTATATACACCAAAAGTACATCTTCAGGGGGGTCTACAAACCACCTGAACTGGGTGGTGCTGGTAGATTGCTTGGTCGGCTTCGTTTCCAACCCCCCCCCCATGCCGCCATGCAACTTGGATGAGCTGGAGTTGTTGCGCGAGGCCTGGCTTGCACGACCGGTAGCGGCTCGGCCCTGGATTCTTTGACCTGAGGCCTCGGCTATTGACATCAGCAACTCGTTGCTAACAGGAGTGGCGGTTGACCGGTTCACCATAGCAAGATTTGGAGAAGTGGACCCAAGTAGATGCAAGTAGACCATATATCACGTGATCTATCGCTATGGTTTCTGTTTTTGTAAGTTCTCTTTGAGAGGTACTCAATGATCTGAAGAAGGACCAAGCTACCTGCGGTACCCAACTGGGATAGTCTATATAGTTCTTCAACCTCTGTTGGTACTCCCAAGTGAACAGCTAACAGGTTGGCTGTGGGTCATGGCCCCGGTTGGCCACGCAAAATGAACAGACTTCCAGGTGCTGTATTTTGTGCTGGTATTGTTTCTGTTCTTTGTCAGTTAGGATACTAGTTTGGAACTCCAAGTTCGCAACGCCGGACACTGTTTTGATCTGGTGGTTGGGGGAGGTGCAGCTTTTCCACCTCAGAGACGTTCGTGCGCTCGCGGCCGTGGTGACCCGTAGAGATCGGCGAAGTGGAGACGGTCATATGGCACCCTCCCAGACGCTCCGTTCACAGCCCGACTGGTTCCTCAAAACCATAGGGATTGGTGAGAAGGTCCAGACCCCTCCCATATGAGGGTCCCGGGTCGTGTCTGGGCTGGAGGGATCCTGGCGGATGGTGGATTCACCTCTCAAGGAATCGGACCCGAACGAGCGAAAGGCCCCGAATCCTGCTGCAGGGGTCGGACCCGAATCGGGACGGGTCAGGGGTCAGGACCCTGTCCGGCTGTGTTCACGGAGCAGGGTGTGCAGGGTGCCATGACCCACAGCCAGTCGTGGCTTTCTCCATCGATTTTTTGGGGATCCCTCTTGGGATAGTCCGTCCCCGTCACGCGCCCGCCTGGATAGGCCACAGTGGATACTTGAGGAGAACGTGCCCAACAGACATGTGGAACAGAGTGGATCGTAAATTCTGACTCGTTGGAAGTGAAGGAGCGCGCCCGTGTGGATGTTTTTGCTCCAAGATTCCGGGGAAACCCCGCGTCAGAGGACTCACCCAGTTCGGGCAGAACCAGGACATTCGAGCACCACCCAGTTCGGGTGGTTATTAGATGGAAAGTACATCTTCAGGGGGGTCTATAAACCACCCGACCTGGGTGGTGCTGGTAGATTGCCTGGCTCTTTTTCCCCAAGTCAGCCGGTCTTTTCCCGCCACAAGCCGCGGAACAACCACCCGCGGACCGCCTGGTCACTCATGATGGCCAACTGGTCCAACTCCTGGCGTTCGGGCGTTCAACAAACATGCACCGCAGCGAATGCGTTGGGCCGTTGGGCCCCATTGAACTGAGGCCACGGGAGGTGAACCACTCCCCAAATCGCCGTGTTGGGCGATACCAAATTCAAAACAAGAGGCTCCAATACCGTACCTATCAAATGAACAGCATCCACACCAGGATGAGGGTGGTGGTGTATCTGAACTTCGGGCTGCTTCCGTGCCACATGCGTGGAGAAACGTTCTGAGACTACCTCACACCGCTTCTGGTGCACATCACTGAAGGATCCTGATAGATCCTGCTAAATCCCAACCGACATGCAGGACATCACTGCCGAGGCCTGGCTCCGTTGGCAGGGCAGAACGTTCTGCATGTCGGAAGATCCAGGATCCACGACTTCGGATGGCTGCGAGGGAGGGCCACGACCCTTCACGGCCTCCGAACCATCGCCCACTGAATATCAGGATCGGAACCCGGAGCTTCTCCTCTAAGCTGAAGGGGCGTGGCTTCGCCTCCTAGGCCACGTGGGCCGGCCCCTGGGGGCTCCTCAAACAACCCGTCGTTTTTCAGGGTCCAGATCCTTAGGGGCACCCAAGCGCGACCAGCCTCCAAACCCTTCCAAGACACTGGGCCCGAACCCAACCATAGGGATTGGTTCGGGTCCGGACCCCTCCAGAGGATTCGGGTCCGACCCTTGCATAGGTTCGGGGCCGAACGGGTCGCGTCTGGGTATGGTATATTTACCTCCCAGACGCTCCGTGAGTTCCCAGCCCGACAGGGTCCCTCACAAAACGGGGTTTGGTTCGGGTCCAGACCCCTGACCCGTCCTGACTCGGATCCGAGTGCGCCTTTCGCTCGTTCGGGTCGCGGCTGGGCTCACCCCATCAACCATGCCAGTCCCATTTGTCTGGTAGATTGACCAACCACTCCATGTGTAGATTGACCTCACCCCAATGCAGGTCATGCACCATGCCAGTTCCATGAGTCCCGTCTGCGCTTCTTTCGGGTGTCTTTCGGCGCCCGTTCGGCGCAGACCACCCGACGTGCCGAGCCTCAGGCGGTCAAGGCGTCCATAGCTTCAAGGCCGCACAGCGGCGGTCGAGGCTCCGTGAGAAGAGCGATGCCCGAAATGCTCCGTTCGTAGCTTCTGAGCTGAGAATAGCTCTTCCAAATGCTGACTTTGGATTCAATGCAGGCCCGAAAAAGGATTTACCCAGAAGAGAATCAACCGAAATAGACCGCATACTTTAAACAAAGATACCAGTTGAGCTGTTCGATATCTTCAACAACTCCGGGCCAAGTGTCCAACGTCATTTCTTTAAAGTCATGAAAAACATCCTAGACTTTTGCGACATGCGGCCACCCATGGGCTACGGCATGCGAAAAGGCGTCAATCAACAACAGTTTGTCCCGTTGCTGCAAACCAACCAGCGCGGAGCGAGCAACATCTGGGCTTGCGTCGCTGAGAATGCGCGGGCAAGGCAAGAGCACCAAGCCCGCATGAACCGGGTGCTTTTGGCTGCCGTGGTACGAAAAGACATGATGGCTTCAGACCTGCAGGTGTTTCTGACTCCTCTTTTTGGGGTGTTGTTGGTCACCAGTGGGTTGCTTTTTGCTTCATCTGTCCTGTCTAAATCTGTGGCTTTGTCTCTTGGACAGGTCACATGCAGCTCCTCCACCGGGAAACCCCATTTTCACCCACTCATGGCGATCGTTCGCTTGTAAAAACCAGAGACCCTGAAGGCCCATGAAGGCCCTGAAGCTTGTGGATCTTCACTGACCAACCAGGCCGCCCGTTCCCACCGCGACCAATGGGTCACCAGGGAGCTCGGACGGGTCGGATGGTCACCAGGGAGGTCGGGTTTCGGTCTCAGTGGTGTGCCACCCATCGGATTTTGGGCCAAGCCATGTTAGTTTATACAGAAGGACCCCAAATTGGATCCGAGAGCACCCTCCAAAACCCAGAAGGGGTTTATATAGAAAGACCCTCAACAAACACCAATTCTAATGATGGTTTTGGAGGGTTCGGATCCTTAGGGCGCTTAGGGTACTATGTACTAAGGATCTTTTACTTGCTATACCAGCTCAATCATGTTTGACGTCGAATGAAAGGCTAATTGGGCTCCAGCTTGAGTGCCGCAGGGCGTTGCTTTGATTGTGGGCCGCCACTTGAACGGAGACATGTGTCAAAAACCCAAAAGTCAAAAGCCACAAAAGACTACAGGTTCCTGGTGTGGCAGCCCACCAAAAGGTTTTCTGTTTAAATCAAGTAGTTGCAATGGTTGCTTGGATTTGCTTAAGGAATCGAAAAGGCATCCTCAGAAGGTTCTAGTCATTGTATTCAATTACTTATATTTAACATATAAATCATTCTACTTGAAAACCATGGTTGTGAATGGGGAGATGTTGAATGTGTGCTCCATCTTCTCATCTATGTGGCGACGTGCATTGATACTCCACTTCTTCTGCCACAGTTCCAAAGAACCCCTGTCCCAACTGGCCAAGTGCCAAAATGGTCGTTGAACGGCAAAGAGGTAGGTACTAGGTACTCTCTCTCTCTCTCTTCTTCGAAGTGGACGTCCTGGCCACCTGGAAAGACCATGAAATCCGAATACCAAACAGGGCGTTAACATCCACGTCGGGCCAGGGAGGGAAGTCCTCAGGCTGCTAGTCGCCAGGGCCAGGGAACGCCCCACAGCGCCTCCGATGTACCCGTTGCTGCAAATAGCCTTCTCGACCCAAGCCTGAGACCCCAATGGATATGGGGGGGGGACTTCAAGCAACCCAAAAACCAAACAGAACATACCAAACGCCACCCCTTGCACGGGCAGTTTCTAAAGCTCCACTAAGTTTTGTTTACCATCCAGCAACCAATGACTTGTTGTTTTTGTGATCTTTTTGACTTGTTCCTCACCTGAAAGATGGTCTCAAAGGGCCTTGACTAGAAACGGTGACCCTATCCGCAATCCCAAGACCAGTAAACGAACAACTTGTCCAGAGTTCTCATCTTGCACTACTTCCACACATTATCCATGTCGTCATAGGACCCACTGAACATGCACCATGGCGACCACTGGATCACATCCTTATTCCATGGCTTGATGTTCCCACTTGGATGCCTGCGACCTTTTTAGGGTTTTCACAGGTTGTGTCAACAATAAACAGCAAGTTCAACTTGCATATTTGTGAAACACATGTTGGCAGAAATGTATACCAGGACCCTCCAACAGGTCACCAACTGCCACTTTTAAGTCTCCAAAAGCCACCATTTCGGAGACCTGTTGGAGGGCCAGGGTGATGGTATGTGATATGTGTTCTGGATATGTGGTGAACCATGGTGTATGGCAGAAATGGATATGTGTTCTGGAAGGTGCAACATTTGAAAACACCGCCCCGAATTCTGAAAACAAAAAACATCGCAAGAACTGTTCCCTGTCACTACCGTGTTCCAACACCCAACTCGGAAAACCCCTGTTGCACCAAGTGACATGGTTTCAACTGTATCAACAACAGGGGGCTAAACTTCAATGTCTTCTCAAATTTCGTAGGGTCGCTAGAGAAAAACTACATGTTTCAGAAACCAATGGTTCCACAGAAAATGGATGAACATTGTAAGCAAGCCGACATCACCACTGCCGAGCATGACTTTCGTTGTGCGGCTGAGTGAGTATTGCTTGGCTGTTTGGCCATGAAACGACTGGAGCTGTCTTCAGCCAAGGAGGAAGAGTCCATGGGAATGCAAGCTTCTGAGCACTGTCCGCCAACACAGGTGACCCTCGCCATAAAGCTGTGGTTGTGGGTTGAGAGATCTTGTTGCTTTCACTGACCCCCTTTCACTGCGTGCAGAATGCCGGCCCACCAATCCTTCCCCCTGTTCCATCCTGTTCCCACCACGAAGGCAGCACGAAGGCTGTCTGAAGCAAACATCGACCGCTCTGGATCAAGTGTCAAGAAGAAAGTGAGACGCGAAGCGTCATAAGTGACACGTTCATGCTTACTGGGGAAACCAACTCGGCAACCACAATTATTAAGGTTATCCATTGACTGGGTAGGGTCGGTAGGGTCAGCAAGGCAAGCAAGCCAGCAAGACATTCGCGCCACCATCATCCAAGAAATCTCCGGTCTTACAGCTGAGTGTTTTGCAGCGCGCGCTGCCCGGCACGGGCATTCCCTTAGCTCTTGCACTGAGCAGTCGCCAGCAACGGAAACAGAAGCATTTCCTTCATACGTGGGATGCAGCAGCGTCGTTCCCAACAGATGGAACCAGCAAATTGCATGTCAAGTGCGGACTTCTTCCACGCCGCGGGGGTAGTGCTTCTAAATCTCCAACGGGAAACCTCCGTTTTGCGACCGCTTCAACTTACGACCGCTTTAAAAAGGAAACGCACATGGTCTTCCGGAAGGATAGCTCGCAAAGGATCGAAGTGCCCAACTGGGAGCTTGTCTTATTTCCTGGTCTTCGCTATCGTGACTCAACAAAAATGGGTGTAAAAGCCAGTGGCTTCAAAGATTGCCCAGAGCTTTCGGAAACGGTTTCGTGTGCCCCTTCCATGGGTTGATCGAGAAGTAAAGGGCCGGAAAAGCACATCATGAAAGGCGCGCTGTTCGACGTACTGTTTTCGAAGTCAACTTCAATGTGTGCAGACGATGTGCGCTGCCTGCAAAAGCACCATGCTTCGGCCTGAGTGTCTGTTTGAGCGGAGGAGAAACACCATCACCTCATCCCGTCCGCTTTCCAAGGCCTGTACAAGAAAGGTTGACCTGTTGTCGTCGTCGGTTGTTGTTTGTTGTCGTGTAAATACCTTAAAAGAACCGTGGTGGTTCGGTCAAAACATATACTGTAAATCAATGGTTGTTGGAAGCCTAGGCTCCCGCTGGAACCTTCCTTCACCTGCAGCTGTGCGAGGGAAAGTATCCGGGTTTTCACCAGCGGACTCGAAATCGATGTTGGGTTTTGCTCCAACTGTTCATCCAATCAGTTACGTTGCTTTCCGAGGCAGGGGCTGGGGCTGCGGCCACCCACCACCACGACAGCAATTCTTGCAAAGAAAGCTGATTGGAGCCTATGCCTATGCTGGATTCTGCTCAGGTGTTTTCAACTAAAACACATTCTGAGTCATTGGATTCAAGATGCTTCAATCATCCCAAGTAAAGGGTTGAAGAGCATATCTGAAACCACGTTTTTTGCTTTTCGCATTTGTCTTCCTCTCCCGAGCTCTAAAAACGGTCCCAAGCCACCCGTCGCCTCGGAAGGGCTCGGCATGATGCTTCGCCTGGATCTACCGAGGGAAGTTCCGAATTGGTGTTGAAGCATGGACCTATCTACCAGCACCTTCCAACAGGTCACCAGTCTGGTGAGACCTGTTAGGGTCCAACAACCCTCAACTAACAGCCTGGCCAGGAGGGTGCTGGTATATATATTTTTGTATTTTATATGGTTTATACTATTATTGTTATCCAGCACCACCCAGGTCGGGTGGTTTATAGACCCCCCCTGAAGATGTACTTTCCATCTAATAACCACCCGAACTGGGTGGTGCTGGATTAAGTATTATATATTCTTTACAAGTTATCACACAGCGGTCCTTTTTGCTCCAATGGCGACGGGTACCGAGGACCTTGGACCTCAAAGGTATGGGACTACGGAGGCGAGGTAGGTCGACCTACCGGGGTGAGCTCGAACACTCAGGTTTTGACCCCACACCCTAAGGACTATCCAGGACCTACTGAAGTCCGTCGAAGCCGACCACAGGTGGGGTGTAACCTAAACACCGGACGACTGGAAACACTGGTGCAAGACCGAAGGACTGGAGGTTTTGAGGATCGCCGCGAAGCTGCGCTGGCTCGCAGCTTGCTCGTGCCGTTTGATTGCACGGGCTGCACACGCTGCCCAACACTGTCCAACGAATTCCACGAGCCAACCACTCCCATCCACTCCATTGGGACTGGAATCGCCTATCAGTATGCCTGTCCCTGGCACCACCCCTGGCCTTTTCTATCTCGGCATGGCATGTCCACAGAGACAGGTCGTGTGGACGTGTCTCTCAGAACATGTCTGGGGTGATCTCACGGCCGCTGGTGTCCCGTCGTGCGCGACTCGAGCAAGACTCCTCCGTCGTGAGCTTCGCCCCTTGAAGCGACCGATCCCAGCGACTGGCAGGACGACCGAAAAAAGGGCCGGTGGTTGCAGTTGGGATCAAGGTATGTACCGATGAACCCAGACATGACCTCTGTTTTCTATAGGAAAAGACCATGCTTTCGCTCCAAAACAGGAGTCAATCAGGTTCTACCCAGACGTTCCGTTCACAGCCCGACTGGTCTCTCAAAACCTAGAGTTTGCTTCGACCCCTGACCCCTCCAGAGGATTCAGGTCCGACCCCTCCATAGGATTCGGGGCCTTTCGTTCGGGTCGCGTCTGGGTAGGTCAAATATGCCACCCAGACGCTCCGTTCACAGGCCGGGCCAAACCATAGGGATTGGGTTTCGAAGGTCCGGACCCCTCCATATGAGGGTATGGGCCCCTACTGAACGGAGGGGTCCAGGGTCCTGTGCAGACCTGGCTCGACACACTCCGACCTTCGCGTCTGGACAAGTCTGGCGGGTCCGACTTCGTCCCATCCGCCTGAGGCTCCTCTGAGGAGACCGGTGCCGACCGCCTTGGGCCGTGGACACCGGCGACACGGTGACCGCGTCGTTTTTTAATGATACGGCGACCACCGAGAGGATCCAAGCGGCAGCTTTTTCTTCATAAGGGGATCCCCTAAGGGGACCTATACTGTGAATATACTGTGCGCAGCCTGGCAAGAGGAGTTCCTTGATGAGGGAGAAAACTACAAGACTTGGTTTAATGAGAACATCTATACCAGCACCGACTCTGCCAGGTCACCAATTGAAACCTGTTAGGGCCCTTCCCAACCCATTTCGGAGACCTGTTGGTTTCAGTGCTGGTAGACGTCTTCAAGATCTGGGCGTCACACGCGACGTGCAAATCCGTCCAAGCCACAGCTCATGTTGAAAGATCTGGGGCTGTAATTAGTTCTTAAGTGAGAACAATGATGTGGAGGGCAATTGATTGGCCCCTCCCCCTGGCCTTGATACCTTCAAACCAAATTTACCATACAGATCCATACAGTGGTTTCAACTCACTTGAACACATATTCTTCAGTCGGTTCAATCATCTGAATCTGTATGTCCAAGTGAACACAAAACAATCTAAAACCAAAGTCAGAACCCCGTTCTGTCTAACCCATCCCTTGCCTTTGTGGCATGAAATGCCTTTGTCTAACCATCCGTCGTCGGGTGTTTTTCTCAATCAACAACACCCAAACACGATCTGTCTGGGACTGGAATAGATGCCGCCCAGATCTCGACCCGAAAGACCAACCCAATGGATCAGTCCTATGCCAGTCCCATCGATCTTGTTTGGAAAAACCATCGCTCATGACGTGCTTTCTCATGACCAACCCTTGCTGGTCGGAAAACCGGGACGTGGATGTTCACCAGATTGACACATGAACCGCACAACCATCGCGAATCGCGAATTCCCCGTCCAAAAACCGATGAGTTATGGTCAGCAGTCTTTACCACCCAACGCCGCCAAAGGCTCTTGACAACGCTCCACCCAAAAGCTATACAGATGTTGAACATAGACTGGCTCCTCCAATTTCCCAATGCCAGAACACCTTCTTCCCCCATGTTGGGTTTTAATGGTTTTAGTAGGGCCCCATCTCCCAAATAGGTTTTCGATGCGGCTACTACTACTCCACACCTTCGTCTCACTGAGCTCCCGGGCTTCAGCATGTGCACCCAATAGCCCATCCAACGTGCTTCGATGAGTTGGATATCTTTGCTTCGATGCGTTCTATTTCGCCTCGAGAAATATCACATGGAATCCCAGAAAACAACTTCTTCTCCAGGACCCTCCGACAGGTCACCAATGGTTCGACCTGTTAGGGTCCAACAACCCTCAACTAACAGCCTGTTGGAGGGTGCTGGCTGAGGTATTCTGGTTTTTCTTGTTGGCGGGTACTTGGCGGACGTCAAGAATGAGCAAGGCCTCGACCAGTGGTAGGTCTGCTATGACTGAAACAAGTGATGTGAGCTGTAGTTGGTGTTCGGTTTTTGGTGGACACAGCCCTCTTTGGCACTTTGGCACAATCCATGCGGCCACAAGCTGCTTTCACTTTCGCAACCAAGCTGCATGCACTTAAGACACCTCGCTTTAGGATCCATTGAACGGTGTTGAAAGCTGTGCTCTTGCGGTGCAACCCTTTGAACACGCCCAACTCGCATGTCCCGCACTCCCGGTCACTTGGCCTAAAAAGAGAGCGTTCATTGGGCACCCCCCCCCCTTTTTCAGCCCCACCGGTGTGGCGTTCCGAGCCGCGTGGCGAGCGGTGGCGAGCGGTGCGAGCGACGGCGTGAGTTCGGACCTGGACCATCACCTCCAGACAGGATGATCCAGGCATATCCCAGACGCAACACATGGGATTTGCCATAGCACTGCCGCCCCATTGGCCCCCGAAACCTCTCCAATGGGGCGGCATATACGGCAGTGCCATGGAGCGTTTGGGTATTACAAGGGTGTATCTGGGTAGACCCCCGATCATCTCGTCCCCATCGCTGGGTGTATCTGGTCTATGTTCCGAACTGAACCCGGGGGGGGTCGGAACGCTGGCGGTCGGTCTGTTTTAAGACACACTACACTGCTGCTGCTGCTGCTCCTACTCCTACTACTACTCCTACTCCTACCACTACTACTCCTACTCCTACTAAGTAGTAGTCGTAGTAGTAGTACTACTACTACTGCTACTACTATCTGATCGCTGCATTGCTGCGGGTCGGTGTGAGTCAGATTCCTTGCGAGTGTTATGAAGATCGAATCTTCCATACATCATGCCCGTTTTCAGTACCCAAACACTCCATGGGACTGCCAGTCCGGACTGCCGAGAAACGGCCAGGGGTGGTTGAACAGGGGTCAATGGCATAGATGGCATACATCATGCCCATCTTCAGTATGGATCGCATCACCCGTGTCTCATTTGTCGCCCTACGCAAGTCGAAACGAAAGCTTTGCTTCGAACGTCGGCCAAACGGAACGTGGAAGGGAGCGGATCTCGAGACGTGAAGTGCACGAGCTGGTAGCTCTCAATCACCGCGAACCCATTTTTTATCCGTCAACGCACACACTGGAAGTAAGGGGCCAAAACACATCAAGATGCGAAGAAAGAGTCACAGATCCACAGTTCTACATCAGTTTGCAGAGCTTTCCAATCCACCAGGACCATCCTGTCTGGGTGTCCCATAGACTACCCTACCCTACTTATGGGCCTCCACTGGGCACCCGAAGTGCTATAGGTAGAATAGTAGGCTGGGTAGTCGAACTCCAGGACACCCAAATGGTCGGATGATCCTACCTTTTGCGACGGGTACTTCTACAGCGGTTTCAGAGTAGATGGCACAGACTCATGGTGTCCTTTACATGGGGGTTCATATCAACCACCGACATTGGGGTCTGTGCCATCTACTCTCAATCCACGTGTATGCCAGAATCGCCTGACATCACCCTCTCACTTCAGGTCACCGGAGATGCGCAACTCACGACCATCCGATGCGCAACTCTCCGGAGAGTCGGTAATTGACTTTTGCCCCGGGTCCTTTTTCAGGTCACTGAATACCTCTGGTTGGAGCTCTCCGAACTCCTATAGTTTTGGGTGAGGGAGACAACACACTTTTTGGATGCTGTGCATTGGTGTGCCCACTTCAAAAGACCTCAACAAACCTAAAAACATGTCACCCCTCCTCGAAGGCCGGTCAGAAAGACTCACCGTGTTCGCGCATGGCGACGACTGTGCGTGTACACCCATTGATACCGGTTACGATAACACAACCTCCGTCAGTGGTCCCTCCCTAAGGATCCGCACCCGAAACAAAACAAGCCCATACACTCCATGTATGGAATATATGCCTACATTGACCCCCCATGACCCCCCAAAGCACCCCAACTGATCGGCATATATTCCATACATGGAGCGTCTGGGAAGGGTTTCGGGGTCCCAGTTACCCCTTAGTTCACAGCAGCAAAACCCCTTCGTTGCGGTGGAGGGTCCGGACTCGGATCCTCTCCAGGCTGAAAACAAGTCGACAGGTCCACCGAACTTTCTCCTGGTTCACGGACACCAGCTCGTGGATGCTCGTGGATGCCCACCCCACCGGCGCTTTTGAGTGGCCCAGACGCTCCGTTCACAGCCCTTGGGTCCCTCAAAACCATAGGGATTGGTTCGGGTCCGACCCCTCCAGAGGATTCGGGTCCGACCCCTGCAAAGGATTCGGGTCCAGGAGCGTCTGGCGGGTCTGATGCCCACTTCTCCAGTTGAAGGTGACCTACATCAGGTGACCGACACTCCCCACTGAAACCCACTCCGACGCGACATCTCTTGGCGCACATCTCTTGGCTGTTGCGTTCATCCCTGCCGGTGGCGCGAGTAGTGCTAAGACGGTCAGAACTTGATGATGACATGTTAACATATACCAAATCAGCACCTTCCAACAGGTCTCCGAAATGGAGGGTTGTTACGCCCTAACAGGTTTCAATTGGTGACCTGTTGGAGGTGCTGGTAGGCTATAACTATACAGGCACTTTTGCAAAAACCACCAAGTAGCCTCATATCTAATCTAATATCTTCTAATTGAACCTGTCCTGTGAGACTGTGAGGGTCATCTTTAATTTGACATGTTCATCTTCAATAATTGTTAGGCTTTCTCAGGCTTCCAGTTAGGTGTTCCACCTGGTCTGCAACAAGAAGCACAATAGGGTGCATCATCGCTGATCTTCCATGCATCCGTGGATGGGAAGATCTACAGGAAGCCCACGGGATTTTCACCGGTTTCCTGTACCAGCACCTTCCAACAGGTCTCCGAAGTGGAGGGTTGTTAGGCCCTAATAGGTTTCAATGGGTGACCTGTTGGAGGTGCTGGTATAGATGTTCTCATTAAACCAAGTCTTGTAGTTTTCTCCCTCATCAAGGAACTCCTCTTGCCAGGCTGTGCACAGTATATTCACATCGAAGTAGGCACCATCTGGGGAAGGACCACGATTTCATCATTCATCTTTCCCAGACGGTCCTGGACCCTCATATGCAGGGGTCAGACCCTCATATGGAGGGGTCTGGGGTCTTGAGGGACGCAAGGACTGTTTGGAGCGTCTGGGTTCATCCAAATCTCATTCGCCAAATGCTCCGTGAGTTCCCAGCCCGACCAGTCCAGAAACCCCCCCAGACCCCTGACCAGTTCGGATTCGGGTCCACCTCCTCCATAGGTTCGGGTCCTTTCGTTCGGGTCGCGTCAGATCCAAAGCGCGTCATCACGAAGCGCGTCTGGCTGTGCCTCTGTCGGTTACGGGCGAAGTCGCATGTCAGGTGTCTCGTCTGCGAAGCCCCGACTCGCGAACCGCCACAAAACGACATGCTCTCCGCATCTCCGCCGACTCCGGACGCCGCGACGACCTGGGACCCGAATCCTCGGGTCAGGGGTCCGGACCTTCTCACCAATCCCTATGGTTTTGGTTCGGGCCCAGTCGGCCTGTGAACGGAGCGTCTGGGCAACACACATCCATAGGACCAGGGGGACCGGCGCAACACTTCCGATGGAGGACCAGGGGGACTGGCGCACCACTTCCGATGGCTTCGTGTAAGCGATGATAGATCTTCCAACAGTGAAACAAGTCTGCCTTCCGACTGGTTTAATGGATGAAAAAGACAGACATTCTGCATGTCACTGGACGATCCAGGTCAACTTCTATTTTTGGGTTCCACTCTTCACGGAAAAACCCACCTCTTTTCTCCCACCCAGATGCTCCTGGACCCTCATATGCAGGGGTCAGACCGACCCTCATATGCAGGGGTCAGACCCTCATATGGAGGGGTCTGGGGTCTCAAATCCCTATGGTTTTGAGGGACCAGTCGGGCTGTTTGGAGCGTCTGGGCACGAAAGCGGTTTCGCTCCCTTTTTGCCTCCGGTCCGATCGGCACCTGTGTAGATCAGACGGATCTGGTCCAACGAACCCCGCCGACGCCGTGTGTTCGGGCGCCCGGGTCGAAAGGTTTAAAGATCCCGCCGCCGTTCGCGATGGACGAACTCGCGATCCGCTGGTTCCGAAGAAAGGTCTTCTGAAGAAAGGCGACCAACGTGTCTGAACAACAGCGGCTGGGAAGCTGCAAGCCTTTGGCTGGAAGCCGGTGGCCGAAAAAGGGGGAACGAGCCACATCCGCTGGCTGAAGCTTCTCCGATTCGAACGCTTCTCCAAACGAGCCACCCTGGGACGTCCATGTCGACTATCCCAAGCAGTTCCAGGTCGCCCCTGTCACACGTCCACTCACAACACTAGGGGATCCAACACCACTTGGGAACGGCTGGTCTTCCGTTCGTTCGTTGAAGTAAGGTGTCCTTTTCGTGACATCAAAAGGCTAAAGTGGAGGCCATCGCTACTTAGGTTGAACCCTAAGGATCCTTGGACCCTGCATAGAAGGGGTCGAACCCTGCTGTGAACTACGGGGTTTGGGGCCCCGAACCAAACCCTTCTTTTGTTTCGGGTCCGGATCCTTAGGGAACCATGAATTGAATGGTCTTGGAAGTCTAGGAATCACTTGTTTCATGGATCGCTACTTAGGGTTGGAGGCTATTTATTGGTCTTGGAGCTCCAAAAGAGGCGTTCGTTGGAGGGTGCCGGCGGACTCCAACCGATGCGGTGCCGAACGCCAGAGCTTCTTCGGTGCTGTGCAGAGTTGGCAGGTGCACTGGAGCGAGCCATTTCTGTTTGAAGTCCATGCTTGAAGTCCATGTCGGAATCAATCATTACAGTAATGTGATAGATTTGATAGCTTTGAAACTGTTTGAAGCCCCCCGCCTTTCATTAGAACCACTTCCTTGGGCTGCCCAACTCTTCCTTCTGCCCCCCCCTCTCATTCTGAGCACCGCCATCGGCACCAGCAGCGTCTTGGGCGCCGGATCAGTTCTTGTCATCGCCCTGGATCCAGGACCTGCGTTCGTCGCGTTCGTAGGGACTGCCAAGTCCGGACTGCCTGGAGTGCGGACTGCCCGGCCCCAGAAAGACACCCCCACCCCCACCAGCATTTCAATGTAGTCATATTTGTATCATATACATACACCCTAGGATTCAAACAACCATTGTTTTAATGGTCTGAATCCCAAAGAACCATGGTTTTACTAAGGACTTGTACACTACACCACCAGCTCAACCGTTCTTTTGATGGTCTTTGAAGGCTACATGGAGCGTCTGGGAGCAGGACCTGTCGAAGGAATCCGTCAGACCGACGGGACTGCCGTCCGAAATGAGCGTCTACGATGGATGCGAAGCCATTGGACATTCTGTTTTTGATGACCATATGTTTGTGGTTAGTGATCCAAATCTAGAGGTCACTCAGGCTGCCCAGTATAGAAAATGCCCATGGGAGGCATCCTTTCTGGCACGAAAAAATGCCTCCCAAAGGCGACCCGACCAGTCCGAGCTTTCCACCACCGGCGACATCTTGCTTCGGTGCAAAAACCCCTTGGAAGTCACATGGAAGGAAGGGGGGGAAACTCCTACGTGGACCATCCAGGGTGTCCAATGGACATCTCTAAGTTAGTGTAGGGTAGTCCATTGGACACCCCTTGAATGGTCCTGGTACTTAGTATTCAGAAAAATGGTCATTCCTATGTCTTCCTTTTGGATCCATGTTCCATCACTTGTCCATCCATGTGAGTTTTACCAGCCTCCAGGTCACCACCAACCACTGACTGAAGTCTCCATTTCAGCCAATGGCAGGCGCTACCCAGACGTTCCAAACAGCCCGACTGGTCCCTCAAAACCATAGGGTTTTGAGATGTTTTGAGACCCCTGACCCCTCCAAAGGATTCGGGTCCGACCCCTGCAAAGGATTCGGGGCCGAGTTCCGGGTCGCGTCTGGGTAGGAGACCTGTGTAGGGGTCGTCAGTCGGGTTCTGGGAGCCGAGAGTCGGGTGCTCCCAAAAACGGCTTTCACACCCCCGACGCCCCGCCGCCCTCGACCAAGGAGATCGCCCCGGACTGCGGACGTGTCGAGAGGTCGTTGTCCCAGCTGAAGCTGGGCGTGCCACCTTCGCCGCCCTCGACCAAGGCGACGTGTCGAAGTGATCTGAACAGGGAGATAGGGACCAATACACGATCCTCGGGGCCAGCCTTCCAGGTCACTCTCCTATCACATCAGAATCCATGAAGAACCCTATATCGACTCTCCTGCCCCCGCCACCTGGGGTGCCTCATCCAGCGGCTTCTGGACCCACACCCGACCGCACCGCTCTCCCGCTCCCGCGCTCGCGGTCCGAGCCACGCTCGCTCGATCGCGTGGGTCTTCAAGACCTGCCCGACCGCCGGCGGCGTCCGGTGCGGACCGCGGTCGGAGACTTTGGGGGGGAAGACACCTAGACACCTTTTGGAAGACACCATCTTCATGAGATGACACGCATTTTTTTGGCCTCATATGACTCATAGTTCCCCACCCGTAGGACTGTGGGGTTGTTAGATTTTTAGAACTTTGGACTTCAGTACGCCCGGTAGCCCAACTTAGCTCTTCCACAGCACACTGGCCAAAGTGACCCCTGAGTAGCGCAACTTAGCTCTTCCACAGCACACTGGCCAAAGTGATCCCTGAGTAGCGCAACTTAGCTCTTCCACAGCACACTGGCCAAAGTGACCCCTGAGTAGCGCAATTTAGCTCTTCCACAGCACACTGGCCAAAGTGATCCCTGAGTAGCGTAACTTAGCTCTTCCACAGCACACTGGCCAAAGTGATCCCTGAGTAGCGCAACTTATATTCCACAGCACGCTGGCCAAAGTGATCCCTGAGTAGCGCAACGTAGCTCTTCCACAGCGCATTTACCGAAGTGATCCCAGGATAGTTGTAGAGTTGTAATGTACTTATCAAGCCGTTTTTTTTTTTCGGTGGCGGCTGTTGCCGTTGGCGCGGGCGAAGCTGCTGGCAGAGCACTTCACAACTTGCGTGTGGATGCTCAGATTTTTCCCCACCCGTAGGACTGTGGGGTTGTTAGATTTTTAGAACTTTGGACTTCAGCACGCCCGGTAGCCCAACTTAGCTCTTCCACAACACACTGGCCAAAGTGGTCCCTGAGTAGCGCAACTTAGCTCTTCCATAGCACATTGGCCAAAGTGGCACAGCACACTCACCAAAGTGGTCCCTGAGTAGCCCAAAGTAGCTCTTCCACAGCACACTGGCCAAAGTGGTCCCTGAGTAGCCCAACTTAGCTCTTCCATAGCACACTCACCAAAGTGGTCCCTAAGCAGCCCAACTTAGATCTTCCATAGCACACTGGCCAAAGAGGTCCCTGACTAGCGCAACTTAGCTTTTCCACAGCACACTGGCCAAAGTGGTCCCTGAGTAGCGCAACTTAGCTCTTCCACGTGGTCCCTGAATAGCCCAACTTAGATCTTCCACAGCACACTGGCCAAAGTGGTCCCTAAGTAGCCCAACTTAGCTCTTCCACAGCACACTGGCCAAAGAGGTCCCTGACTAGCGCAACTTAGCTTTTCCACAGCACACTGGCCAAAGTGATCCCTGAGTAGCCCAACTTAGCTCTTCCACAGCACACTCACCAAAGTGGTCCCTGAGTAGCCCAACTTAGATCTTCCATAGCACACTGGCCAAAGTGGTCCCTGAGTAGCGCAATTTAGCTCTTCCACAGCACACTGGCCAAAGTGATCCCTGAGTAGCGCAACTTAGCTCTTCCACAGCACACTGGCCAAAGTGGTCCCTGAGTAGCCAACAGTAGCTCTTCCACAGCACACTCACCAAAGTGGCCCCTGAGTAGCACAACTTAGCTCTTCCACAGCACACTGGCCAAAGAGGCCCCTGAGTAGCGCAACTTAGCTCTTCCACAGCACACTGGCCAAAGTGGTCCCAGTCTTCCACAGCACACTCACCAAAGTGGTCCCTGTTCACCAAAGTAATCCCTGAGTAGTTCAACGTAGCTCTTTGACAGCACACTCACAAAAGTAATCTCTGACTAGTTCAACTTAACTCTTCCACAGCACGCTCGCCAAAGTGATCCTTGTTCACCAAAGTAATCCCTGTGTAGTTCAACGTAGCACTTCCACAGCACATTCACCAAAATGACCTCTAAGTATTGACACCACATTCACCAATCTGTTCCCTGAGTAGCTAAACCTAGCTTTTCCACAGCAAATTCACAAACTGATTTCTAAGTAGCTCATCTTAGCTCTTCCACAGCAACCACAGTTCTTAGTACCGCAACTTAGCTTCTCCACAGCACATTTACCAAAGTGATTCCAAGGTAGTTGTAGAGTTGCAATGTACTTATCAAGCCAACAAAAGCTGCGTTTTTTCTCACCCGTAGGCCTGTCGGTTGTTAGGTTTTTAGAACTTCGGACTTCAGTACGCCCGGTCGCCCAACTTAGCTCTTCTATAGCACACTCACGAGGTGGTCTCTGAGTAGCCCAACTTAGCTTTTCCACAGCACACTCACCAAAGCGGTCCCTGAGTAGCTTAGCCCTTCCACAGCACACTCACCGAAGTAGTCCGCGAGTAGCCCAACTTAGATCTTCCACAGCACGTTGACCAAAGTAATCC
>CAXAMN010020446.1:123231-177899 GCA_963970005.1 Durusdinium trenchii
TAGCTGAATAGTAGCCCTCTGATTGGGCTCCCTAGTTGCATGAATGATGGGACAGCAAGAATATAGGAAAATCACGGGTCTTAATCACCAGCAAAAACCCACCAGTCATGCGAGTCATGTAGGAGGCCACCCACATGCGCCACCATGGATCGTTTGGGATTAAAACAACCATGCAACTGGGTTGCTTCACCCACAACTGGGGAGGCAGGCGGCCTAGGCCATAGGCCAGTGTGAGCCACTGGATGACTTCTGTGTGGCCTGGTGTGTTTGGGCTTGGTTCTCAAAATTGTATAGCACCCCTAGGGATCCAGTCGTACCTTCTCACAAGGTACGACTGGACCCTCCGAACCTACAGAACAGCGTCTCCAATCACCTTCTGAGAAGGTACAGTACTTGGATCCCTAGGGCACTCTCCCTCCCACACTCTGTGAGTTTTGGGGACACCGACCGTGACCATCACCGACCTTGAGCTGACCGGAAGGCTGTGATCTGAGCGATCTCGCAAGACTGATCGATGCATGGACGCTACTATGGGCTCTTGGCCTTACTACTAGGAGTCTACTAGGGGCTCTTGGCATCGCTGCGAACGGAGCAAAAAGCTACTATAGGGACTCCTTCGACATCTCCAAGATCTTCCACATCCGAGGGCTAGGCAACAAAAACACTAGAACCCTAGCCAGGAGCAAGCCAAAGATGGTTCGACGCGTCATGGCGTCAAGCTGAAAATGGCCACGTAACGGGCTGTTGTGCGGGCTCCTGGCCCCTATCCTCAGGTTCTGTGGTCATATAGACACCCCAAACGCACCCACCCTGTTGGCATCTTGTCAGGTAGTTGGACCACCCCCCCATAACGGGCTGTGGTGTTTGGTGCCTTTTTTTGAACATTGTCATCGATTTCACAACAAGTTCAGGGACGTAATTGGTAGGCTCATAAGACGAATTGACAACAGGTGCCCATAAACCACCTGTTAGGGTCTCCAAACAGCCTGTTGGAGGGTCCTAGTATAAGTATCAAAGAGGATCTCCAAAGGAGACGACCAGCTATGATCACTCTTCCACTCCCATTCGTCTGTTGGACACGGATCCACCACGAAGGAACGCAGTTCGCACGACGCACGAGACCAGACGGAAGAGCTGGGGCCGCCGGGCGGACGAAGATGCCCAGCTCTGACCTGACGGACGGATGCGGCGAGCGAAAACCCATGGAGCTATCTCCCAGACATCGCTATCTCCCAGACACTCCATGGGACTGCCATATATGCCGATCAGTTGGGGGTGGTTTGGGGGGACAATGTAAGCACATATTCCATACATGGAGTGTATGGGTCTGGGACTGCCAGGACGGACTGCCGTGGTTGACTGGGGGGGGAAAAACGGATCGGCAGTCCGCAGTCCCAGATGGCGGGAGTCTCTGGGAGTAATGCCAGGACTCCGAACCCGTTGAACGTTTCTCGGAGTGTGCAGGCAGAGGTTTCGTCTCGTTCCAGAGGTGATGAAGGTGGGTGAAAAGCAACCACCTGGCGAACTGAAGGTCCTGATGGAGATCCATCTAGTAAGCTATAGTTTTTTTTATCGGGTTGTCATGGGTTGTCTATTGGTGATCTGGAAGGTGGATTTGAAAGCCTGATGGGTTCAGGAGATTCTTTTGAGGTTTCGTGTTGGCACCATTGCTTTGTTGCTTGATCCATCTACCACAGGTCACCATGAGAATCTTTCCTGGTCTGCTCAGTGGCCTCACTCTACAGTCACCTCCAACATGAAATCCAAATGATGCCTACCCAGACGCTCCGTTTTCGTGAGTTCACAGCCCTTTTTCCCGGTCCCTCAGTGCACCACCTCGTTCGGGGTCGGTTCGTCCCCACTGCTGGCCCATGCCACACCGGGAGACAACACGGAGAACAAACACAGTTCCACCCGTGTGGCTTCCGTTCGACCATGGTAAAAAATTGGGAAGGACCTGGTGTTGTAGTATGTTGTAGTGTAAAATCCAGTAAACATGAAGGGTTCTTTGGGATTCAGACCCTTCTAAACACCTGGTTGGGAGCAACAAAAAAACACCCCAAACGGAGTCATCCCTCCGGCCGTTCTTGCCCCTTGCCCACCCGAGCCCCGGTGCTCAGCCCGGGCCCAGCTCCGAGCTGCCCCGACTTCTTGGGGCTCGCGGGTTCCTTCCGCGGCGGAGGCGAAGGAGAACGGGTCGGACGGGGAGGGCGGAGACGGGTCGTCCGCAAACGGGGTGGGGGATGAGATGATTGAAAGGGAAGGTGGATGAGCCATGTGATGAATTAGGTGGATGAACTAGTTCAAAGATGTTCAAAGGGGTTCAAAGGTCATGGCTCTACAATGAAGTTTTTCCACTACACGAAAGCACACAATCCTCTAGTGCGAGTTGTGGAAAACATCCTAACAGCATCTTCCTGCTACACGGCTCTACATGGATCATTCCTGCTCTTTCAGTGGCCATGGATGCGATGACGCAGAATTCCACGCTCCTCTGCCAATGATCAATTCTCCTCTAGCGAACATTGCTGAGCTTTCCCAGCCATACCGTATGGCCATACCGTTGAATGCCTCTCTTTTTGCCACGAACAAAGTGGATGATCACGACTCCGCGTTGTCTGAAGATCATGCTCAAATGCTTTTATCCATGAGTGGAATAAAGACAAAACTCGATATTTCATCAGACTCTTAGACACTGCAATGTGCAGAGAGCATTCACCTCCGCAAAATCCATGAATGTGTCCAGTTCACGGTGAAGGCAAAGCTGATCTTAAGGCAGAATGAACAACCAACAGTACTCTACCAATCCTGGAACCACTTGTTGCTGATACACAGCAACCTCACCGCACCTGCTAAACCGAACAACCGAACAAGACCAAACCGTTGGTGTGCGAACCAGACCCACCGTTCCTTCCGAACCACGTCGGACGTGACGGACATGTGTTTTCACGGACACGTCGGACGTGACGGACGTGGGTGGCACATCCGTCTTCGAGAGTCTTCGGCCTCTATCGGTGCCGCTGCCTTGATCGGTCCAGTCCAGGTTGGTCTTCCAACATCATCGGATGCTCCCAGCCCATTAGCCTATAGATCCTTCCATTGGACCATTGAAAGACTGGATAGGTCGACTGGTTGACCTGGTTGACCCCAAGCCTTCCTTCGTTGCTTTGGAGCCTCGGTCGCCTCTGGAGCTGGTCGGCCAAGACACCTCCCCTTCCCCAGGCGCTTGCGCTGCGCAGCCGCTTTGATCTGAGCGCCCGGACGGAACGCTGGGCCAAGGCCTCTTTGACCTGCTCACGCCTCGGGCAAAGGAAGGAATGAGTGTAGCCAAGCTCAGGTGCACACTGAGTGAGTGCCACTGAGTTACCACTGGAGTCACTTGAGGTGAATCAATTTGTGTGGCAGGGACCTCATGGATAAAAAGCTAGCCCGAAACCACAAGAGGCTTTGAGTTGAACTTTTCTTCAGCAAAGGGCTTGGGGAACTCCCAGCAAGTCGCTCCTTCCTGACCTCGGCTCCCTCCTTGAAGATAGGAGAAAAAAGAACTGGGAGATTGGTCTGGCGACCTGGGCCGCCATCGCTCCTTGCTCCAGCTCGCATCCAACACATCTGCATCATGCATCGCTTTACACATCAGCTTTAAGGTCAACGATTTCCCTCCCTCGTCTCAACACAGGTTGAATGACCCGACTGTTCGACTATCCCAGTTGGGTACCCCAGGTAGCGAAAGGGTCCTCTTTACCGTCACTGAATACCTCCTTGTCATGTCCATCCCACCCGTGCCTCCCTCGGTCTGTCGCGCCAGGTCTTTTGGGACATCACGGCGAGGTTGCAGAGAACGGTGGTCGCGCGAGGCTCTTGGGAAGATGCGCCCGAAACCCTTGCGATTGGTCGCAGCGCATTGGAGGTCGTGCTGCTTGTGAGTTCAAGAACATCCATGTATACCAGGAACTTCCCAGTGACCTAACTTCAGGATTGGTATAGGTGACCTGAAAACAGACCTCACCTGCTTGAGAGACCCGAACATGCGTGCCATGGCATCTCATAGCGGGCCACAGGTCCCGGCACACCACCAGTGCACGAATCACGGGTCGGTCTGACCGACCGTAGGAGTCTCTGTTTGTGACCAAACTTACGGCCCCGGCCCCGAATCGCGTGACCTATCAAGGGCACGAATCCATCTCTCAAGTGGCACGAATGGAAGGGCCAAAGGGCCTGGGAATCCACCCAAGAGCTTCTTCAAGCCATGGTTCGGTCACGAATAATACTGATAACTTAGGAGGTTTATTAGAATAGGGAGACCCCCAAAGACCCCCCTGGAAGAGGAACATAGACCCAAACCCCTTTGGTTGGGCTATTATAGACCATCCTCATTTCACTTGGTGGAGAGTCAACGCTTTGATATCAAACAAGCTAAACATGCTCTCGGCTCACATCTTCAAGACAGTCACCAGATCATCTTGTCGAATCATACGCGTCGACCATGTTACGAGTAGCCAACACCAAGACCGCAAAAAATGGGCCGGCATGCTTAAGGAGCCGATTCCTCAGAAAGGGGATGTATAAATGGACTTACCATGATTTACCCATCACCCTCACCAAGAAAGCAAGCTCCTGATGGCTGATGTTTTCAGCTTGCACGACTCCCCCTCGTCCACCGAGCGGGTTTCAGGGAAAATCTCCTCAACCACGAGTTTGGCATTCGAGACAGCGCGGCGCGGCATAGGCGCTTCAGCCCCGGAGCGCCCCGGGGCACACCTGGAGCTAGCTGCGTGAGGCTTCTGTGTTGGCTTCTGACCGTTGGCGTGTGATTCTGTGGGTACTTCCAAGAAGCAAAGGTGTGTGTGATTTCTGTGATGTCCGACAGCACGAAACCGAACTCAAGCATGAAAAGAGATTGTGGACAGAAAGCCTCATGAATATGTTTTGGGGTGTGGATCACGAGACCCGCCCATTCCTTAGAGTTTTATTCCAAAGCTAAGTGAAATACACTCACTGCCGTGTGGAAGCACACGTCCTGCGCTCCCCCCCAAAGCTATTTTCCTCTACCAACAAATTAGGCGACTATTAAGGCTTTCTGTAGGTGCTTGTTGAATCTTGTTGATGCTACACCCTCACCGCCATAAGTTCAACATGTCTGATTCAATCAACTCCTCCAAACGTATTTCTGCACCTTGACACCCTACCAATCCCTACCCTTTGACGGGTTGAGTCGGCTGGTGATCTCAACATGCAGCACTTGGATTTCCAGGAACCAAAAAAAGGACAACGAGACATCTTCCCCCCGTTTCGAGGGATTCACCAGAGGTTTGAAGACGTTGGCAGGCGCGCGAGACGTTGGAGCCCGGGCTCGACCCAAAGCAAAGATGTTGTAAATCTTGTTTGAAATGTCTGATCTTGTCTTTGCTCCAGCTAAGGACCACACAGATCAACAACATCGGAAAAATCTTAGAAGAGAAGAGACATGAAGAACTAGTATTACCTGAACCGTCAAAAACATGAAAACACATGAACACAAAAGACTTTCCTTCGAGTGATCCCTACCATGGCATTATACTCTGCTGATAAGTGTCATAGTTCGAGTGATGCGGACAAAGCGCAAAACACTTTGTCCTTTTTGTTTTTGTGGACAAGAACGTATGAACATCACCCCCCCCAAAAGAGTCATTCCACTTGCTGTGCGCAGCATGGCGTTTGTTTCAGCGTTTCAGCGCTGAAAGTGCGCTCTCTGCGCTGTCCGATGAATGCCTGTGTTCCCTGCAGGTCGCAGGTCGCCGGTCTTGCAGAACCATGCAGGTCGCTGCTCTTGCTACGAACACCTCTCCGGTTGGCAGGTTTTCTGTCTCAGACAGATCGCCTCAACTATATGGCTATGTGTCTATCCGAGTCTCTTTCAGGGCCCAGTGGATGATGATGGTTCAGTTGCAGGCCTTGTTCAAAAATAGTGATTCTTGTTTACTGACTGTTGCATCACTGGAGAAGAAGCCCATGTTCACGACCGGAACTGCCGTCCATCGTTCCTGGGTGATGCTGAGCCGGAAGAGTCAAGGCGGCTCGGGGCCGCCAACAACCGTAAGACATCGTAAGACCAATTCTGATCGTCCCCACGTAATAGGGAAATAGATTCACTTCATGCTGAGGCTCTCTAGCTTGTTGTGAACAGGTTGACTGCCATGCAAGCAACTGGATTTGTTTGAAGCACGTGGTGGAAGAAGCTAGCTTCCACAAGGAAGCCATCTTCCCAGGTATCCCCTGTGTACCCCACCTTGCTTGTGTCCTCGACAATGATACATGCTTCTTGCTATTTCAATTACGCTGGGATTCCAACAGCCATTGTTTAGTTGGTCTTTACCAAACAACCCTTGTTTTACTATAGGGATTCTATAGACTACAGAACCAGGTCGTTCCCATTTTTCAACTGGTCCAACGGACGGTTTTACGGTTCCGTCGCGTTGCTGGACATGCGTCCTGCAGTCCCTGCATGGCACAACTCATCGGGAGAGCCGCCGGTTTGTGGGGCTTCCACGTCGTTTTCGGGACGTCCCCACGTCCCAACAGCCAGCGCTGTCGATCTAGGTGTTTTCTTCTGACGTCTATGGACGGATAAAAGATGTCACCCTAAGTATCCTTACGGACCCTCCAGTCTGAAGGGATCGAACCCTGCTGTTCACAAGGGTGACAGGGGCCCCGAACCAAACGCTTGTTTGGTTTCGGGTGCGGATCCTATCCTGGCTCTAAGGATCTGGACCCTCAAACACATAGGGTTTGGTTCGGGTCCGGACCCCTGCGATGGAGGGGTCCGGACCCCTGCCATGGAGAGCCCGTTCGGATTCTTAGGGCAGGAAGAAGGAATGAGGGAGTCGATGCCACCAGAAGAACCACTTGCTTGTACACGACCATCCCGGTATCCCCTCGATTGATCACTATGCAGGTCCAAGGATGTTTTCATGGCCATCGATGGACGGAAAGGTGTCCAATTGGCAGAAACCACCGCAAAATCCATCTACAATCAACAAGGAGGGGTTGGGAACTTCCCACGTATAGTGGCTCACTTAGTGACCCTCATTCAATGGTTACCACCAACAACCCAACCCGTCGCGAGTGACCCTCGCGACTGGAGATCAGCACCTGCTGGTGAAGAGGGACGTCATAAACTTGCTGTCCATGCAACCCAAAAAAAAGAATCGAAAGCCCTACACGATTCTCAAACCAACTCCATGAATCCTTCAACCTTATCCTGAGAACTTCAGAACCTTTTTCCATCTTTTTTTAATCTTCCCCAAGGATCCGCACCCTCAAAAACGTCTTGAGGGGCCCCAGTCACCCTTGTGAACAGCAGGGTTCGATCCCTTCAGACTGGAGGGTCCGTAAGGATCCTTAGGCTTCAGCACTTCCAAAGCCTTCTTGCACTCTGTCCATGACACACCGATTGACCACAGAGTACCGAGTACCTGTCCGGCTGCCAGGACGTTCCGCCGGACGTTCCGCGCACGGCGCAAGGCCAGGCCGTTCGTTGGGACTGGCTGCGGCCGCTCGGAGCGTAGCAACGGGCACGCAGGAGCGGTCGTGTGGACATGGGAAACACCTGTTTTTGGACCAAAAGGCAAGGTTTTTACATGTAAGAATGACACATGTTATTACAGGAAGAACATGAAACACATGAAACCACTATTAAAAACATAGTATAACAAACAACTTTTTCATATTGTTTGCAAAGCCTCTTGGAGAATGTGGAGACTTCTATTAGGGGCCAGGACTTGCCTGTAGAGTGGAGAGCAATCTGACATGGAGATACACCTTCACCCCCAGAGGCGTACGTGTCGAACATCTACCACGCTCTCCAGTGGAGTCAAAGCTTGAATACACATTTCACCTACCAGCACCCTCCAACAGGCTGTTAGTTGAGGGTTGGACCCCATAACAGGTCTCAATTGGTGACCTGTCGGAGGGTCCTGGTATGTAAGAAGTGTTTCATGATCCTTCATGCAATCTCCTGCTCGCTTTTGCGTCATCGACACCAGGTCCAGGCATTCGGAAAGCCATCGGCAAATAGGAAGCCCAGTGAGCGAGTCACCCGGGAACCGGAAACCAAACATGGGACATGATCCACTTCATCCTTTTTGGAGGGGCATCGCAGCCAACCGTTCACGGAGCGATCGGACGGGATGCGAACCGAACAGGGCGCTCCTGGTATTTGTATACTAGCAAGAAGCTCCTAGGAACAGAGGTCTTCAATTAAGGAACAGGGCTATCTGCACTTTCCCACGCCTTTGCAGCCGAAGTTGGGAGCCTCAAGCAGAACTTCTGAACCCACAAGCCCTGTCCGGAACGCTAGACGTGGTTAGACTCTCCCAAACGCGAAGGTCTGCAGAGTCCCTCATAGTGGAGGGGCCAAGAGCCGAAAGCCTCATCCTCTGGAAACCTCACCCTATCTCACCCTCAAATCCCTGACACCTACTAGCGCTCCAAGCTACTAGCCATGGCGCTCCAACCTACTAGCAATGGCGCTCCACCCCAGACACTCCATGGGACTGCCATATATGCCGATCAGTTGGGGTGGTTTTGGGGGTCAATGGGGCGGCATATATACATGGGCCGGTCGGGGCGTTTTCTCGGAGCGTTGGACTCGGACCGTTCCCGCAGCCTTTGCCCGCGAGCCGCGCACGACCGCCCCCTCTTCGCGGTCGCACACGACCGGGGGGCAGGTGGTGCGGGGTGAGACGTCGTGAGAACGCCCGGCGGTACCCAGGTTCGCCCCCAAACAAAGACGACTTGGTCACTTAAGTTATTAGGGTGTTGGTGAAGCCCGGTCGCCTTCCGTTCAACTATGTTGAAAATGGGCACGACCTGCTTGCTGCAGTCTGAAATCCTCAGTAGAACAATGGTTCTTTGGGATTCAGAACATTAAGTCAATCGTGGTTGGAAGCCTGCGGCATCGGTAGCAAACTTCTGGATCTTATATGATCTTATCAACTGTGTCTCACCTGGTATCATCATCTGCATTGATTGGGGCGTATTGGGGCCACCTGGCTTGCTCTCTCCAGTGGTTCAAAACTCGAGTGATGAGATCAAGGATCAACATGTCCTGGCTCTTGAAGCTTGTTCGACTCACAACAGAAAAAGAATCTATGAAACACCTTCTCTTTCCGCACATCTGGATCCAAGAAAGGATAGCTTGGGGAGTACCTAGACACTCATCAACTCACGGGTCCATGATGGTGGAGATTTCGTTGAAACCGCGTTGTCAAGGTCAATGGATTGGTAGAAGGGAACATCTACAGGAAACCATGGTTTTCATTCCCAAACTAGCCATGGGTTTCCGGTAAGGTTTCCTTAAACCAATTCTGGGACAAGGATACTTGTCTGCCAACACAAAATTGCTGCTCAACATTGAGTGTGGGGACAAAACAACCAACTCACAACTCCGAAGAAAACATATTATGTGTTTTGTTGGTATATTTTTGTTGGAACAGGTTCCGTTCATATTCATCGCGGATGTTATTCGCCTCCCTCACATTTCTTTAATATGACATTTCCATGCTTTCGTCACTGGGAGCCTTTTTGCTGAAGGAGTGCATCAGTGCCGGTTCCCCAGCGTGCGCATGCTGTTCACTGCAACACCCCGAGAAAGTTGAGAATCGCAAAGAGGATGAAGAGACAACCTGCGGCCACTGAAGATACCCTCACTCTTTGTTCCGTTCGCGTTCGCGTCACGAGCAGGAAGGCCAGGAGCCCCGGAGCCCGGTTCACGTCCGAACCCTTGCTCCGTTCAAGTCGCGATGCCCAAAAGGTTCTTATACCCAGACGCTCCGTTCACAGCCCGACTGGTCCCACAAAACCATAGGGATTGGTGAGAAGGTCCAGACCCCTGACCCGAGGATTCGGGTGCGACTCGCGACCACTGCATAGGTTCGGGTCCCGGGTCGCGTCTGGGTAGTAACTTGTTTCCACCTGCCAGGTACCAATTGGTGCTCCTGGTGCTCGCCAACCATTTGCTCCTTCGAAGGGTGAACCCTCCCCCAGCAAAAGACAAAAGGGATTCTATCTCCGTCACCCGAGGCAATATTGAACAGGAATGGAAGAGACCGAGGGGAAGACTAAAGGGTCTTGCTTTTGGACGAGGGGAAGACCTGGATCTTCCCACTATGGAACATTTTCTGCCTTCCATACAACTAGAATTTAATGGGAATTGATGGATGACATTCATTGTGTAACTAGATCTTGTTCCAACTACCAGGGTCATCCTGTCTGGGTGTAGACTACCCCGCCCTACATCAACAGGTCGAAACAAACAGACCACCGGCACCCAAAGCGCTGACGACGCGGACGTCGCACTGTCGCACCGTCGCCAGGCTCCGGCTCGGACGACCCATGGGACGTCGCCATGGGACGTGGTGTAGAATCGAGTGGGTTTTGACTGATCGAGTGGGTGTAGAAGTCGAAAAAAGGTTAAGTGACCTTATAGCACCTTACTCGGGTACCTATTGGATCCTATTGGGATAGGCTAGTTCAGGTCCTTCAACCTCTGTTGGTGATGCATAGACCCTTTCCCAGACACGACCATCTGGGACTGCCAGGACGGACTGCCGCCCCAGAGGTCGACCCCCCCGACTTCAACCACCCCTGGCCTTTTCTCGGCAGTCCGGACTGGCAGTCCCAGATGGCGGTGGTGTCTGGGAATCAGAGGGTTCGGTCCTTTTTTCCGCACCCGGCGCCTCCTCCGAAAGCCACATATCGCCTAAAGCATGGGCGCCGCCGCTGTGCCGTCCGGCGGTTCAAAACGCACGGGTGGCGGTTGGAAGCTGTTCTCGGAGTTCTGTGGACTTTTGCAACTGCGGCTGACCTGAAAGTTGCTTGTGTGATTTCATGTGGAATTGGTTTTCAGACCACGCTGAATGTTGGTGTTGTTTCCCTACAGTCAAGGACATTTCTGTCCATGGTGAACATAGCAAATCAGCAACTCCAAGTTAGGTTATGTAACTTTAACAGTTGTGTTAAGTTCAATGCTCTTAACTCGCGAGCAATTTCCAAACATTGACGCGACTGTTCCCTATACATAAGCTAAGGATCTTGCAGCTTGCACTCTTGGAACCTTCTTGCAGCTTGCACTCTGCTATGACCAAGGTTTTTTCTTGGGCATCTTTGATGGGTGGGGAGCACCTCGCAGTGAAGCTCTTGAGTTCCGCTTGGTTTGGAAGCATCTCACTCCGAAGCTTCAAACGTCACCAAGTGGGATGTGTGTCCCAAGTGGAATGACATAGATCGGACACTTCTGGAATTCTCTATCCCGCCAATCCGTGAGACTGGAATATTCACCGTCATTTTGAGGTGATTGAAGGGTCAATGTAGGTCAATATTCCCGAGGGTATGGTATTACATGGTATTACCCTAGAATTCAAACAACCATTGTTTTAATTAATGGTCTTTACCAAAGAACCATTGTTTTACTAAGGAGTAAGGACTTGTACACTACACCACCAGCTCAATCGTTCTTTTAATGGTCTTTGAAGGCTAGGGATTACATGGTTCCATGCCCAGACGCTCCGTTCACAGCCCGACCGGTCCCGAACCAAAACCTAGGGATTGGTGAGAAGGTCCAGACCCCTGACCCGAGGATTCGGGTGCGACCCCGGACCATCGGTTTCGGGGCCGAACGGGTCGCGTCTGGGTGGGAAAATATTCCCGTTCCCTGGGTCTGGTGTGGGTATCCCAGACACGACCCATGGGACTGCCATAGGACTGCCGCCCCATTGACCCCTCTGGCACCACCCCAACTGATCGGCAGTCCTATGGCAGTCCCATGGAGTGTCTAGGTATGGTATGACCAGCACCCGATCTCCAGAGCGCGGCGTAGCACGGCGTAGCACGGCGTCGGCGTCTGCTGTGCAGGCTGCTGTGGAATCCTCTTGCCCAGGAATTCACCGCCAAACACGGCCAGGCCCGTGCCTCATGTCGCTTGATGTCGCTTGGTTACAGTGCTTGGTCCCCAAGGTCGCACCACCTGGATAGGATCCGGACCCTCAAACACATAGGGTTTGGAGATGTTTACTTCGGGGCCCTGTACGTCACCCCGTAGTTCACAGCAGGGTTCGACCCCTTCTATGGAGGGTCCGGACTCGGATCCTTAGGGCACTGTGATTTCTACCAGGACCATCCTGGAAGTCCTGGCTGTGGACTACCCAGCCCACTGCGGAGCAACTGGACCCTGTCTGAGGGCACCCAGACAGGATGATCCTGGTATCTAATTGCTAGCTTCATTGATCCTTTTCAAGATATTTCAAGCATGGACTTCCACAAAAAAGCCTGTATAGCTACCATTCATGACCACCACTCTGTTTTCAGAGACCCTGTCAGACACCCACAGCTAGCTGCTGCTCTCCACATGGAGCGGACCGTTCCCTAGAGTTTCATGAAGTTCCCTGGCCCTGTTGGCTTCCAACCAGTGCTGCTTTACAATGGTCGACCTTACATCTTCTTTAGTCCAATCAGTGTACTTAAAGGATTTGATGGTGACCATGTTTTACTTTAAAGGATTTTACACTACAACACCAAGTCAACGATCTTCTTAGTCTTGGAAGCCAAGGGGTGGGTGGTTCGGCTCCCATCCAATGATGCTAGAAGTGTGACACCCAGAACGTTCACTCCGGAACTCTTCGTTTCTCCGCATCCCAATTCCATGGAACTGTGGGTCACTTGCAATATGAATTATGTTCGGACATGTTTTTCTTGGATCAGCTATGCTTCATCAACAGGTGACTTACTAGTGACTTCAATGGACCGGAGAAGTATACTTGAAGGTAACAAGATCTGTCGCCATGGGACAATGGGATATCGCAATCGAAGCCCTTGTTGCAGTAAATGATGAATCATCCACCCAGACGCGACCCGTTCGGCCCCGAAACCGATGGTCCGGGGTCGGACCTTCTCATCCTCGGGTCAGGGGTCTGGACCTTCTCACCAATCCCTATGGTTTGGTTCGGAACGGTCGGGCTGTGAACAGAGCGTCGACGGTCCTTGATTCGTCCGTCATCGAAACACATCAACTCTAGGAGCCTCGGCACGTCATGCTGCGATCGCGGGCCCCCCACCGCCCTGGCAGAAGCGAAAACCAAGAAATCCTCGTGAGGCAGGGAGCTCCCAAAATGATGCGGACCTCCTTACAACTGCCTCAAACATTCCGACCGTCGCTCTGCCCCAAATTCTCGCTCAGATGGTTCTTCTCCACCAGTGCAGCTGACCGGTTCTCCGTGTGACCGTCGCTTGCGCAGCTGACCCAGCTTGGACGTAAACGACAATTCGGCCAAGACGCAAATGGAATGCCCGACTATCGCCCCCAGGATCACGGCCAAAGGGTTCCTGGGAGCACCGTCTTCGGGACACGTCTAAGGGATCGTGCGCGTCGTCAAACACGCTTAGTTAACGCTTCGTGGGTCAGAAGGCGTGGGTCACAAGGGCAGGTCAGCTTCGAGAAACCCATGTGGAAGGCTTCTTGTACATGATAGACGGAAAGGCCCCAATGCTTTGCTCCAGAAGTGCTGGACGTGAGCTCCAATTTGTATCGTATTAGATCGATCTTGTGCTGAAGGCTCCAACGAGTTTGCTGATGTGACCTTCGCAAAGAATAGGACGTGGAGACTCTTTTGCAAGTGCCCTACTCTGAGTCTTTGGGGTCTACACAGCGTTAAAAAACCATTAAATCATCTACCAGCACCAAGAGAGGTTAAGTGACCTTATAGGACCCTGCTGGGAAGCTTTGTCGGAGAAGTAAAACTGAAGCTCAGAGCCGGACGCATTGGTGGGAGTGTCATCTCAGGCAGCGTTTTGTAGATTGGGAAATCTGAGGGATCATGCATGACTCTTGCTTCATACAACCTCCTTACTTGGACTGCAAAAACCTCCTATATACACATGTCTTTATCTATTTGTTGTTGAATTTAATGAGTCAATGAATGGTCTATGATAATCAGGTTACGTTGCCTTATGTCTTTTATCCTTCATCAACATTCGTCGGGATCTTTCTTCTCACACTTCGCTGAATTCCTTCAATGATCATCTACCACATCCCAAGCAGTCACGCTCCGCTGTCCCCCGCCCCGCTGCTGTCCCCTAACATCTTAGTATAAACCCAAGGGACTGATGCGCGGCTAAGGAGATGGTGGCGATCTGTGATCGATCACCCCACTCCGCCAGGAAGGTCAACATCAGGGCCTCGGCCGTGGACGAGACCGGTGTCCACCGAAGCCACCCGCTAGGTGAACCGCTCATGGATCCGGATAGGATCCGGACCCGAAACAAACGCAAGGGTTCTGAGGCTACCAGGATTCAGTATTTCAAGGAAGTGGGATTCACTCACCCGGATAGGATCCGGGACCCTCAACCACACATTAGGGTGATTATAGGGTTTCGTTCGGGCCCCAGCCACGTCACCCCGTAGGTTCACAGCAGGCGCTGATCGGTGCGACCACTTCGTTTCGGTGGAGAGGGTCCAGTTCCTCGGATCTGAACAGCCCAAACGCTCCGTGAAAACAGGCCGACTGAGCCCTGAAAACAAACCATAGGGATTGGTGAGAAGGTCCGGACCCCTCCATAGGATTCGGGTCCGACCCCTGTCTGTATAGTTATATGAGGGTCCAGGAGCGTCTGGGAGGGGAGCATCCTAGTGCCATGATGCATAGCCACATAGACCCCCCCCCCAGCGCCATCTTCGTGCCGCGCATTGGGCGCTCCAGGCTCGACTCGGAACTGTGGCACTCGTGTGCGTGCAAAGAGCAAGTCCCTCTTGGAAGGCCACATCGATCTACAAGGCGAGTTTTGTACTTTGTGATTGCTTTCCTGCGATTTCCATATTAGTCCAGTGCATTCCTGAAAAGAGTAGCCAAATGAGAAAAGGACACCACATAGCGTGGTGATGACCAAACACCCCGAACCTGTGGTAACGCTGTGTCGCTCAACGACACGACGCCACCTGGATCCTGTTGGTGGGGAAGTTCCGGTTGAAGGAAGGAACGGCCTCCTATACCAGGGCCCACTAAGGCTCTGCTTGGTGTGTCTATAGCTAGCTCCTTAGAGGTATCTAGATCCACGAACCCCATGGCGCCGGGGGTCCTGGTATTGTTTGAAATCATCATGGAGTTCACCACCTGTTTGATCTGCGGTTCTCATAACCATCCAGCATCCAGGGGCCATGCCACGTATAACGCAGCTATGGATTCTTTCAGGGAGTGTTGATTTATCTGGCCCTTTGGCCTGGCACAACCCCACCTGCCACAAAATATGAAGCACCCAGATGCTCCTGAACCCTCATAATATGCAGGGGTCGAACTTTCTCATCCGAACGGGTCAGGGGTCTGGAGCGACCCTCACCAATCCCTATGGTTTGGTTCGGGTTTCAAACGGAGCGTCGACGGGCAGGTCCATGCAGCCCGGTCGAACACACAGGACCTTGACCTCCAGGGACCGAGGTGTTTTTCCCGTGAAACGGGGAAGACAAGATCTGCCGAGGCACTTCCAGGAAGACAGGGGTACCTCACGGCGTAGTGCAACACACATGGCAACAACAAGGAGCTCAGCTTGCTAGTAAGGTGTTTGGGCAGAACGGGGTTTCCCAGCAAGTCGCTGCGAGTTCCGGTTTTGGCAAAGGGGAAAGAACTGCACATGGGAGATGGTCCAGTGACCGAGGGCCTCCGTCGCGAGCGATTCGCGAGCGATTCGCGAGCGATTGGCGAGCGATCGGCTAGAAACGATGGCTGGCGGCTAGAAACGAGATCACATCCAGCATCCCCAGACACTCCATGTATGGTACTATGCATGGTATATTTCCCTACATTGGCAACATTGGGGTGTTTTTCATTTGTTCCGGAGTCTTTCTGGGGCGGCATTATCTCACAAACATGGAGTGTGGCGGGGACCCACATCCAGCATCGGCCGCGCAACCAGTGAACAAACGGGGGGGGGGGGGCACGAGGTGACCCGCACTTGAGGGGAGACCCGCATGTGGCCCATCACGGTGGGGCAAGCCATTTGGGTCATTTTTTGGTCTTTGTCCCTAAGCCTCAAAGTGCTCTGCCCAAAACGGATCAGGGTGGGGGGCCCAAGTGTCTGCTAGGGAGTTGCATCTTCAGAACGACCCCATGGTCGACGGTCGATGTAGAGTTGTGTAGAAGTGACTCCAAGTTATTTCGGTCGACGGTCGCGAGGAACTTTTGCGACCATATACAAGTTTCTTTTAAACCAGTAAAGCATAGTAAAACATGTCATCTGAGTTTTTTGTCGAAATCTGCACAACTCGCTTTGTACACACTTCTCTAGAATTTATTTTGGCCACTTTCCCAATTCTGCACTGTTTGGATCTCTTCACCGAGAAGCAAAACTGGGAGAACATCCTTCGAACATAAGACTTCTGTCCTGCCGGCCCGGATTCCGCGCCGCTTGTGGCGCGGCGGAAGCGCCGTCAGCGGAGGGTGAAGGAATGTGGAGGATATCCAAAGGCTACCGAGAAATAGCACCCAAAGCCTCCGAAGCTGAATCTGCTGGGAACCCCAACAGCTGCAGTCTGTGGCAGAAGCAAGCTTCCAGCAAACTGGACAAATCCATGCCTTTGGCCGCCTGAAGGCAACAGCCCCCCCAAAAACTTGACATACCTGGATCTTCCAACGCAAATTTTCTGCCTTTTCATCGATTAAACACCATGCCTGATAGATCAATAGGACCTATAGCCACTTCCCCTCAATAACCCCTGCTCCCTGCCAAGCCAAAGCCCCAGCAGCAGCAGCAGCAGCCGCCGCCGCTGCTGCTGCCACCATCCAGGCAGGGACCTGGGAGCAGGGAGGTGAGCGGTGAGCCTCTGGAATGGTGAGGAGACCACACCAACCCATCCAAAGAGGAGGACCAGGTGATGGTTCAGAAACCCTCCAACCAAAACCTGATGGGATCTGGCTTTAAAGGACCAGGACAGGGCTGGTTTCAGAGAGCTTCTGGGATGATGCCACCAAAGGATACCCAGATAAACACATATTCATCCATGTGGTACATCACACCCAAGAACCCCCATGGATCACGGAAGATGGTTCCAATCACAGAAGATGGCTCCATTCCACCCTGAACCCTAGATTCATTTTCACCACTCCATGGCCACTGCAATGATGACCTTTGCCACCACTGGCACCGGCCAAGCGTTCCCTGCAGCCCCCATCACTTTGGATGGGGACACTCCATCGCCACCGCCAGATCTGCAACATCACCAGGAATACCCTGAAGTCGTAGGCATTCCTGGAGATGAGCGTAAGGGCCAATCCAACTTATCTAAAGATATACTTGGGGATGTAACACCCATCAAAACGCCTTGTATTTGGGAACACAAAGGCTTGGATTTGGTGAGCGCACAATATAGGGTCTGAATTAGGAAAACAACAGCCTTGAGCAAACTACCAAGATCAGGAATCCAAGAATCCTTTGGTAGCAGCCGTCGGTTCAGCTTTGTCAGCCAAAACCCTCGATCAGCAGCCCGGGTCTTCGTCAGGGTCGGCGTGATCTGGTGCTTCGGCGCATTCTGGAACTTTTTGGAAGCACCAACATCAATCAACCAGATCTTGTTGGGATCACCTCCCAGCTCTGCCCTTGTTCAACATCTTTTTGGAATGTGGGCTCAAAGGTCCTGGGGGAGAGTTACACCATGATGGTACCATGATGGTGCCATGATCATGATTTCCGAGGATGACGCCCTCAAAAACAAACAGAAATGATCTTTGGATATCTTTGGAATTAAATAAATATTCCACTGCAGATTGACGTGGAACCCCAAACCACTGGTTGATGGAGGAAAACGATCTTGAGGGTCCAGCTTTGTTTTCGATATTGTATGACAAATGGTTTGGTCTGGTGCACCCAAGATTCTTCCACCTCCTTTGATCGGAAGCAACACAGACTGAAAAGATCTCTGCTTTCTCGAGGGAGTAGGCCACCTGAATCTTCTCTTTATCTTCTCCCTCCGGAGCGCCACCACAAACAAGCGCTTGCGGCTCTGAGGAAGCCCATGCCAACATGCATTCAGGATCTTGAAGTCGATCTCATAGAACTGGAACCATTGGTGTCTTTCACACCTTTCAGCCTGGAATGATAGCATTCATGGTGGCACCCATTCCAGCTCCATTTTGACAAGAGGCCCTGATCAATAAGAACAGGATTCCCAGGGCCACTTGCAAAGAATGAAGGAACAACTTCCGAAGTGCAAACCAACAATTATTGCCATTGCCAGTTCGTTGATGATTGCAAAAAGGATGTAAGCTGGGGGTATGAACATCAAATTATGTTGAAGTGCAACCATTAAGGTGATGATACCCAGAAACACGTTCATCCACTTGATGAAAAGCAATTTCCTCAGCTTCTTGTTCCGGACAACCCCAGGCACTTGCTCCAAAAGTACCGCTGTTGGCTTCTTCATCTTGATGTAATCAAAGCATGCCGGGTAGCATTTTGCCCGGGGATCTTCCTCAGCTGGGGATGGATCCAACTGACAAATACTTTGGGTGTATCCGTTCCCTGTAACCATGGATGCCCATGGTTACTAAAGGCCCTTCCCAATAATAAAGTAACGCTCATTGTTTACTGAGCCTGTTACAGGTATTTTTAATGGGACACGGTGAGCAAACGCCGATCAACAAGCTCAGCGGACGCCTGTGGATGATGAAGATGTCCCTTCCTCCTGGGCGAAGTTCATCTCGTCCATCCAGTCCTGGGCTACAAGACTCTATCGTATACTCTTGCAGTCAGACGGTGAGAGAAAGTTTCTATGAAGGCAACCTCAAACATCAAAAGGTTCTGCAGATAGCCAAGTGTGCAAACTACAGCCAGGTGGCGCTCAAGCATGCTCCAAGCACCGGTCCTCTTTTTAATGATACGGCAACCACCGAGATCTACACATTTGTCATGGACTCCGCCTTCCCAATAGCTATGATATCCTGAGCCTCAGATGATCAAGGTATTGTATCCTTAATGCATTTCATTAGCCAAAATGCCATGTCAGAAAGCTGTGTGCGACTTTGCTATTGTTTTTAAACTTGATGTTAAGGATACAAATCAAAGTCAATCAAACATCAAAACCATCAGAACAAAATAAAAGTATGACTTCAATCATCCAACCAAGTCACATTCAACAAGGCCTTACCGCACACCTCTTCAGATCCATTGGCAGCCACTGACACCGTCAAGTTCTCCTGACCCAAACTGCCCCAAAACCAGGAACAAACGGGCCAAGTAATAGAAACACAAGAACCAAAACCTAAAAAGTTAATACTTCCCTCAGCAAACAGTTAAACAAACTTCCATGAAGGCCAAGCTTCAATGGCAACGACCTCACCATCCAAGCTGTTCTGCGGATCATCCTTGAGGCACTCCCACGTATTGCCTGAAGCATCAACAAACAAACAAACAGAGCTACAAGCAACAAAACTTCAAGGTGACACCAGCAAACTCACAAAACCAGAGCATCCAAAGCAAACAACAAACATCAACAAAACAAGACTTTGTGCCATGTGACTCAGACTCTGTGGCTGAAAGCAGGCCCCCTCTCCAGGCATGAAGGCATTGAAGGTCGTCTGGCAGCTCACGTGCCCCCGATACCTGCAGCCCTGCACTGCCTCACCACCATACCTCCACCACCTCAACTGAACTCAAATCAACAGGGCGACCAAACATAATGAAACAAACACAACACAGCCATCGAAATCCAATCCAAAGTATGATCAAACATACCCAAACTCAAGCCCAAAGGAAACCCAAAACAAATCCAAAGCACTCTGCGATGCCAGGTCAAGGGGGCCGCTCTGATGTTGTCACTCCAATCTTCTTTGCAGGAAGAAAGGGATCAAACACAGGGCGAGGAGGATTGCGAGGTTCTTCCCTTGGTTTGGTTCCAAAAATTCAACTCACCCCATACATTTAAAAATATCAACAAGAAAAACGAATTGAGCAAACATAGAAAAAATCATACAATCTGAAAATTCATGCAAGTCTCGGTTTCCTATTGTCCACCTTGCCATGCACATATGGGTTGTAGCGACTCATGGCCAAAGATCAGAGGTGATGGATGAGTAGGTGCATGTCATGCTTGCATGATTCAATGCCATGGTGTGATATTTGGCTTGAAAGAAGAGGCATAATTTGTGTGTTGGAAGATCCAGGTATAAAACACATATTTGCACATCACATCGATGGAACACAACACATCCGCTTCCCCCCTACACACACGTAAAAAGTTCTGAAAAGACACACATCGTCTTCTCTGCCGAATCAGTCTGCCACGGCGTCCAAAAACCAACGGCACACAACGGGACTACAAACCCCAGACACTCCAGGACACTCCATGTACGGCATATTGACCGATCAGTTAGTTAGGCCGGTTGAACAGGGGTCAATGTGTGGAGCATATGCCAGTCCAGTCGTGTCTGGCAACGTCAACGGGACAGCTCAACGGCGCCTTCCTCTTGCCTTTCAACGTTTGGGCCATCGAAAGCGCCTCGCGAAAACTCCGAGAAAGAACCTTCTGAGTCCTCTCAAGAGAGGTTAAGTGACCTGAACTAGGACCTTTCTCGGGTCCCGGATAGGCTAGTTCAGGTCCTTCGATCAACCCTCTGTTGGTCATGTCTGGAGTTCACCGAGTACTAACGTCACATGCGACGTACTCCGGCGTACGTCCCGGGGCGAACGAACTCACCGGTCAGGTCCTGGAGTTCGGTCCAAGGTCCAAACCGGTCCGATGCCGGCCTGCCATCCACGGTTGGTTTCCATGTGCCCGGATAGGATCCGGACACCAAACAAGGGTTTGGTGAGGGGACCCCACACTACCCTTGTGAACAGCAGGGTTCGACCCCTTCAGACTGGAGGGTCCGTAAGGATCCTTAGGGCCTTAGGGTGATGTGATTCGTCACAGTGTACCCGTCGACGCTCCGTTTTCGTGAAAACAGCCCGACTTCGGGTCCCGAACCAAACCATAGGGATTGGTGAGGGTCGGTCCAGACCCCTGACCAGTGAGGATGAGAAGGTCCGACCCCTGCAGCCGGGTTCGGGGCCTTTCGCTCGTTCGGGTCGCGTCTGGGTACGACATCAATCTGCACTGACCGAGTACAACCTCAAGACCCTGGCACACGAGAGGTCTTCACTGACCAAGTGTCGACCACGTGTCCACATGCCACGGTCCTTTAGAGGCGGAATCCTTCAAGGTATTCTCCACCTGCGGCGAAGGAAGGACGCCTTTGATCTGGACATGGTCTGGTTGGTGGCTCTCAACATGTTTCAACCTCCGTTTTGAAGATTTGTTGGATCCAATCATCTCAAGATGATCGGTTGAAGATGAATAATACCCAAACACGACCTGTCTGGGACTGCCAGAGGACTGCCGCCCCATTGACCCCCTGGCACCACCCCAATGTAGGCATATATAGCATACATGGAGTGTCTGGGATATCTGATGTCCCACCACTCAAAGGTCCCACCTCTGATCTACTTCCCTAGGGATCCAGTCGTAGATTCTCAGGTTCGGTACGACTGGACCCTCCAGACCTACATAGCGTGTCCAATCACCGTACCTGAGAAGGTACGACTGGATCCCTAGGGCTTCACATCCATCTCCATCTCTCACTCCCTCGGTCTCTCACTCCCCCGCGGCTCGAGCCGCGCTTCATCTGCTTCACTTGGCTTCACTTGCCGGGAAGACATGGGGAGTCGCCCAGGAACCGGGAAGATAGACACATCATCCGTTCGTCACGGCCAAAAAACCAAGGCTTGCGGCTTACCAATTCATGAACGCCCCCCCTTCAAAAAACCATCCGAACGTATAGGAACGCATCATCCGAACGCCCCGATCCGTCCACTCGAGTGCTCTCGTCCTCTTCAACGCGCTCACCTCTTCGAACTCTTCGTCTTTGTCCTCCTCCCCACGAGCTCCTGGGCAGCACGGAAGACGTCCGCCGAGGCGACGTCGGCCGGTCGGCCGGCGGCTCAAGGCCTTTCGTTCAAAGGCTGTGAGAACAGTGCAAAATAGCTTGTTCTCCAGTCCAAGTTGAGGCTTTCTCCAGTGGAACCAAGCCACAAAAAACTTGAAACATGTCTTGATCTTCGATGTCAACAGGGCAAGTGGCAGACTGCTCAATTGCGCATCATCGACTCTAGATTCACTTGAACTTCTTGATGTTATCATGACCATAATGGCTACTCTTTCTGCACACATGCAGCTGAGGGAAGCACTGTGGGTCCCGCTGTTGCATGCTCACCCAGCTTGACCCCACCACGGACCAGCTCTCCTTTCTTGACCCCTAACAAGCCCCATCATAGAACATCTAAGGACCCCCCCGAGCATCCGAGACCGGGCTTTGAGCATCTGAGACTGGTCGTCACTGAGCTCTGTTCGTAGCGATGCCAGGAGCCCCAAACTCTAGTAGCGAACCTTGTTCCTAGTAGTAAGGCCAGGAGCCCCGATCGTAGCGTCCGATCGCTCCTAATCTATGTTCAAAACTGGAGGATTGATCTTGAACAGCTCACTTTACAGATCTTTTTCGGCTGCATCCCGTGCCCACCGAGGGCCGGTTAGGGCCCAGTGGATGGATGGTTTGTAAAGGCATGTACAGCGGTTTCAGAGTAGATGGCACAATCCCCAAAAGGTGGTTTAGAAGGACCCCCATATGATAAACATCTTTGGGTTTGTGCCATCTACTCTGAAACCACTGTAAAGGCTGACATCTCAAAAAATTGTGATGCTCTTTCACTGACTATATTACTAATTGCTCAGGCTTGGACCCAACAACACCAACTTGCAGGATTTCCAGGACATGACGCACAACCCGTTCTCCCTTAAACCGTGCAGTATCTTTGGGTGGCTTCTAAGCTCGATCTGTTGATCGCGGTGTCCTTTGTTTCAACCCCCTTGGTACAATTCTGCACACCCAATTGGAAAACCTTGGTTTCCTTTGTTCTGCACTCCCTTGGTTTCCTTTGTTTCAACCCCCTTAATCAACAGAAACCGGTAGTCACATCGCTTTGGGCGGTCTTCGGTCTTGCGGTAGGAGCCCACATACATACACCAAGTCACCCACATACATGAGACGAAGTCCGAAGAAGGTGTAGAGGATCGTGGCACATTGCGTCACTCGTTCCTCGCAGGCATCTCATGGCGCAACGTGCAGATTTGCTTTGATGCCACCAAAATTCAGAGAACGCACATCTGAAACAACCGTGAAACCCATCCCGTTCAACCGTTCCCTCTGAAACTACCAATCAGATATGGTTAGGTTGCACAGCTGGAAAGGCGTGTTTTGTTGCAAGAGCCAGTCGCAAGGCTATTTCAGCTATGGGATATATCATTAGGTGGCAATCTGCGAGACAAAAACATGCATAAGCTGGTAATAGTAGTCATTGGTAGCTTTGGTGTTTTCTGGCTACAGGTGGCTTTAAGGCCCAGGTTTCAACATCATTCATGGGTTTGCGGACGAATTTGTCTGGCATAGGAATCCGGTTGTAGCACTTCTCTGGTCGCAGAAGCGACAGCACCCAGTGTCAAGCTGTTCGGAAATACGATTCCATCACTCCGTGACAGGGATCTTCGATGGAACATCTCAGCACCTTCAAAGGGGTCACCTGGCTGGAAGCTCCTACACCACTAAGGGACCTCCAAACAGGACACCCCTTTTTCAGGTCCAGGGCGAGGGTTCTTGGGAAGGCCTGGCCAACATTGTCCAAGCGAGTGTGTCTATGCATGTTCCCCCTGTGGATGTCTTCATGTCTATGACCCCAAAAGACCACACGAGGGTTCCCAGTTCTTGATGGAATCTGAAGACACCACGTGCACCATCAAACCCCGAATCACGACATATGGCTGTGGGTCAAACACCTGGAGCTCCAACTCTGGGAGAATTGTTTTCCCACTCAATTGAGGTTCGCGCTTCGTGCAGCTGGAGGTGGTTTTTATCAGGAGGTTTGGAGGATTGGAGGATTGGCACATTGTTTCCCACTCAGGTTCGCGCTTCGTGCACATCCCAGCCTGGGAGATCAAGTTGGGAAGAACCACTCCTGCACGTCGGCTGGGCGCTAAGGGAGGAAAACAAGCACCGGAAGGATAGAGATTTGAGTGAAGAGATGGCTACACCGTGCAGGTTGTAGTTCAGACTGAAATGGGCTGGTCGAAAGCTTGCAGATACTCTCCACCTCATTTTGTTGGTGCTTGTGGCTGTCTCACTGGCTGTCCCTTATATACACATGATTATACATGGCAATGGCATGTGAAACACCAGCAGTCTGGGACTAAAATCGGCAGAACGACCGCATCCCAGAGGTCGGAGGCATAATTAAGACCTTCAGACTCTGTTCGCCCACCCTCCCTGCCTATCCCCCCCGCCGCGCGTCCACCTTCGCGGGTGCCGCGACGTCCCAACCCCTCCGTCGTGGGCACCGCGTCGCCCGCGCGTCGCCCCGCGCGCGTCGCCGAAGGGCGCGATCGAGGCGGCGGTCGCCGCGCGACAGACGCCGAGAGGCCCAGGAAGGCCGAGAGCACCGTCATGAAGTACAAGGCTCCCAAGGCCCCCGAGAGCCTCGGCGTTTCGCGAAAGCACACGTGGGGTGTTCGCCGGTGCACGCCGGTTTCTTCGCGAGTTCGCACGCGGGTTCGGACGGAGCTGCCGGGGGCTCGTGGCATTCCTTCGGTGGTTTTGGTTTGGATCTCCGGAGCGAATTGCGAACCCGAAAAAAGAAAGAAAGGCGCGAGCTATAAGCATATCTGTTTCTGCGGGATGTCAAGGGATGTCAGGGGGTCCTTCCTTTTTTGGGATGAAAGCCTCGGTGTCTTCGCTGCATACATCGCTGCATACATCGCCCGAACTCCACGAACCAATCGCCCTGGAAAGGTGAACCTTGAACCGTCGCCCCGTTAAACGGTTCGGTTCGACCAGAGCTGAGAGGCCGGTGAACACCAGAACCATACCCAAACACTCCATGGGACTGGCATATTTATAAATAGCTACATTGACCCCTAAAACCACCCCAATGTATAGGTAAATATGCCGTACATGGAGTGTCTAGGATAGGATTCTTGGTGAGAAACGCAGGCACAGAGTTCTTCGAAAAAACAGGGCCCACCCGGAAGATTCCCTGAAACCGTCCCCGAAGGAAAACCCAAACGAACTTCGTTGCATGAACCTGAAGGGTTCCAGCCAGTCTAGCCACCCCAGACAGACTTGCGACATATAGACTGCGGCACAGAAACACGACGAATTTGGGATGTCTCATCGACATCACTGCTGCGATGATGAAGGTCTCATCACCCAATTCCGTGGCCAAGATCATGAAGAAACTGGACGTGAGTCCTGCGGGGCACCAAAAACACAACGGTCGACCCAGGTCGGTCATTGACTTATTGCATATATATAGGCCTTTTTGGATACTCCCCAGTCCCCGCCAATCAATTGGCGGATGCTTTCTGAAGTCCTTGAAACACCTGCTTGATCTTTTAAGGGTGGAGGTCGATCTGGACCTCAAGACTTCTTCACTTTCTATCATCACAGAGGTCTTGAGCTTGACCCGAGGTCGTTCACTGTGCACTGATTGACATGATATGGCTGCCAGTCACAACCAGACCGACGGGTTGACCCACCTGGAAGGTCGTTTCTCTACAGATGGTGGACCAGGGCGATCCGGGCTTTGACCCATTATTCATAGCTCCCTAAAAAGGTTGAGGTGTAAAAGGGTGTCCAACCAACTGCCGTGGGTGCTGGTATAAATCTGTCAAGATGCAAAAAAGAGCTACTGTCATTGTTTTAACCATCCAGGAACACATCTTTTGATATTGAGACTTTGGAGGCCATCGCTTCTGTAGGTTGGAGACCATCGCTTCTAGGTTGGAGGCCATCGCTCGTGTAGGTTGGAGACCATCGCTTCTAGGTTGGAGGCCATTAATGCTAGCATCATAAGAGTTGCTATATACCAGCACCACCCAGTTCGGGTGGTCATTAGATGGAAAGTACATCTTCAGGGGGGTCTATAAACCACCCGACCTGGGTGCTGGTATATATATATACTTCATCTTTGGAAACTAACATCAGCACTAAGCCCGGAGAAACGGACCCCCCGAAGAGGTCGGCAGGACTGGTCGACCGCACCGGGGGTTCCCCCACTGGAGATACCTCGTTCAAACTGTGGAATGGGTTGATGTCCGACCTTGGGAGTATACCAACCAACCAACCAACCAACCAACCAAGTTCAAAGGCCCATGTATAGATCACAATCCCTACCCCCACCCCTGCAGTTCAGGGGATGAGCTAGGGTGTGGATCGTTAAAACACAAACGACAAACGAGAAACATGTAAAGATCCCAAGAATGTCCTGCTGGACTTTGGTGTCAGTCACTGTTAAATAGACAAGCTTCTTCCTCAGAACGACCCTGTCTTCAGGCTCCGTTGGACTGGTGAAATCGTTCTCAACCGCCATCCAGTCCTCTGTGATGTAAAGTTTAATACGCTACCATCCACCATCCAGTCCTCTGTGATGTAAAAAGCTACCATCCCGGAGGTGCATTCTTCTGGCTTCTGCTCCGCACACGGTCCACGGTCCACGCTCCGGCCCTCTTCGAGGCGCGGGTCCCCGCGGTCCCCGCGGTCCCCGCGCGCCGCGTCACCGTCACCGGGCAAAGGCGACCCAAACGAGTTCGGCCCGGAACCCACCAAGAGAGGTCAAGTAACCTTAGGACCCGTAACCTGGAGTACCTATGGGATAGTCTATAGGGTCACTCAACCTCTGTTGGTATGGAGGGCTCGGACCTGAATCGGGACGGGTCAACGGTCGGTCGACCTTCTCACCACCTTGCGGCCCTCGATGGTTTGGGACCCGGGCGAGGGCGAAGGAACGAAGTTTTGGATGCGGTCCTTCCCAGGGGTTCTTGGTCAAATGCCAATCAAAGGACCAGGCATTGGCTGCCGCCACATCGGTGGCCAAGCTTTGACTGGCCATGCTCTCGACGCCTCGTTGAGAGGGGGGAGAGGTCGTCGGGATGCAACACGGCGGAGGGTGGAAGCGGTGAGTGGCGGGAGATTACTGTATGCGGAGGTGATGATGCGGAGGTGTGGGCTTGGTTTTCGGAGAGAGGAGGAGGTTTTCAAGGAACTATATACGTACATGTACACAAGTATCTGTTTTTCAGGGGTCATGTCCCAGTTTCTAAGGTACTTGAAGACGGGTCCAGGTAGCTCTTTTCCTCTGGGGCTGGGGTCTTGAATCATGAGGGATCTCCTCTGGCGGGATGTGTTGGGGATCTCCAGGCGGTATGGGCGCCATCGTTTTGCGTGTCGACGAGTCACTAGTCTACGGGACCAAAAAGTGGAAGAGAGCGCCACAGTGGAAGCATCTTGCAACCCCAACATTCTAAAAATCTTTCATTGGAGAGAGCCTGTTTCTTGACTTTTTTAAATCAAGGATTCTGGCCTAACCATTCCGACCAGCCAGCACTCACAAGACGGCGGTGGTGTTTAGCCCCATTGGATGTGACAGGGGCACCCCGGGCATCCTCCAAGGTCGGCACCCGGTCTTGTGACTGCTGGTAGATTTGGTTTATAGGTTCTTTCCCTCAAGGCCCCAACTGGATCCTTCTTAGAAGACCGCCGCAGGTCTGAATAATCGATTTGGTACTACACTTGAATCACCGAACAACGAGGGAGACACTTAAGTGACAGGGGGGTGTTTTCCACGGGTCTTGTCTGATGGAATCTCGCTGAGAAACATGAGCAACCCCTTTCTCATGAATTTGCGGCTCCCAGGATCCGGGAAACAGTCACGCATCTTCATCCCTAGGTTCTTGAACGTAAAACATCATCCTGAGCAAAACCAGGTTCTTGCTAAGAGGGTCCGAAAGAACCAGAGGGTTCAACGCATCCATTTTCGGGTGCTGTGCTAGAAGCCTTTTGCATGACCTTTTTGCAGTTTTCAGATTGCCTTCTCCAGTCAAACTCTGTGAGCCACTCGCGGAACCATCCAGTGAACCGGACAGACTTTAGACTCTGCCGAGCCGCTGAAGCCACTTGAGGAGTTGCTCATCGACAAAAAGCCATTCGATGCCATGACGAGGTGTGACACGCTCCACACGTGATGAGGGAAAGCCGAGACACTTCTCACCAATGGCTATACGCGGCTGCGGCAAAGAAACCAATGCTGCCAGCATCAAGAATCAGGTGAAAAGAGGCTAAAAACAAAGGGGAAACATGTCTTGCATCTGGAGTGTCATCCCACCACTTATAGTGCTTCTTGGACGCTTCCAGGTTTTTTGAATGTTCCGGGCACTCCTTACTTACCTTACTTTACCCTCCAATGTAGACCCAGTTCCCATAAGTCATACCTATACCGGCCAGATGGCAACTTCTCTTAGCGTTTTTCGAAGCATCCCGTGCGACGCCAAGGGCCCCGGAGTAAACACATTTGACCACAACGAGCGGAGACCGAACTCGGTTTCAGTGAGAAGACCTTTTCGAACACCAATTCTTCCACAAAGAATGCTTTTCCAGGGTTTTTCGTCCAACGGCTTAAGATAACTTATCTACTTTCTTTGCCGGGTGTTGTAGTTTGTGGCTGCAACCTTCCAACTCCATCCGCCCCAGGGCGGGAACAACAAGCGCTTCTCGGCCCAGGTGCGTCTCCCGCCACAAGTCGCGCACATGACGCAGCGACGTGATGCGCGTGCCGTTGTAGCCTGAGCGGAGCTTCGAGCATGGCCCCTGGCTTCATCCGTTTCCGTTTCCAAAGGAAACTTCAACAGTTCCAAAGGTGACTTGCCTTCTACCGGTTCAGCCATCGATGGAGCGGAGCTCGGAGATGTGGCGAGCGAGGGACGCTGGAACGCGGAGAGGGAATCGTGGCCGGGCAGTGCCGGATTGGATTATTCTTCTTTGAACGGGAATTATTCCACCTGAAAAGAGGCGAGTTTGCATTACCCGAAACGTGGAATGACTCAAAGACTTCCAAAACCTAAGACCCACCTACATGTGCTGGTCTCCCTCTCCCGCCAGCCCCGTTCGACACATGGCAGAAGGCAGGGTCGCCGTTCAACGCCTCGCCTGCGGTCAACACTGAGTCGAAGCCCCAAACCAAATCAGCCAGTTGAGAGGGGTCTCCAGTGACCTGAAAAAAAAGGACCCTACTACTCAGCTACCTGTGGGAGAGTCGAACAGTCGGGTTCTTCATGGACAGTTTAGGAGCAGCCAGTGTACAGCGGCAAGAGAGTGTCGCGGTCGATTGATTCGCTGTTGTTTGCGCGCCGCGCAGCCGGTGGGTAGCTGGCATGTGCACTGTTTGTCATGTTCCCTCACACCGCTCGCCTCAAGACAAGCGGCGGACTGAGCAATGGCTGCTGAAATGGCTGCGTGACCGCAGCGACTCACTTTGGTTTCGACAGAGGACTTCGTGGTCCGTAACTTGGTGAACAGCACTCTGTTACCAACATTGGTAGCGGAGCGCTACCAGGGCGCTCCAAGGCACGATGCCTGGCGGGAATGGACCATCAGCCTCCCGGTCCTTTCACGACCTCTTCGGCTGCACATATATCCATCGAGACGATGCAAGACACCTACATCCCGATCTTCAACAATCGGGTCGCCGACTACAAAGAGTGGAGACAACGCATCTTGCTCTACAAGAAGAAGTTGGCCCTTCAAGGAAAAGAGAAGGAGTCCATCCTGAACCTCTTGACGAGCCTTCAGGGGACGGCCTGGAAGGAGGTGGAGCACATGGTGGACAAGGTCGCTGAGGCCTCGGACGGGTTCGATCAAGTGCTGAAGGCATTGGATTCCCCCTTCCAGTACGACGATCGTGTGGAGATGCCCCGGGCCCTCGAGCGCTTCTTCTACCGCTCTTGGCATACTGTTTGGAGCATCGCGAACAGCTCCGGGAGATCGAGAAGCACAAGGTGTCTCTGGCTGGATGCTTCTTCGTCGCAGCAACCTCACCCAAGAGCAGAAGCACCTCATCCAATCGCAGGTCGGCCCTGAGATGAAGATGGCAAAGGTTGAGGATGTGATGTACTATCTGCTGGGTCAGGACTACAAGACGAGGACCGACCAGCCAAAGATCTGGAACAAGAATGTCAAGGGCAAGGGACGTTGGCAACCGAGAAAGAGCCAACAGGCCTATGGTGCCGAGGACTACGACCCTGAATACGAGGAAGAGTTTGAAGACGCCTACGCCCGGCCGATGACGAACCCTATGAAGAGGACACCACCTATGAGGACTGAAGGCAGAAGGCAGCAGCAAACGCAGTCTTCTCAGCCGATGTGGACACCAGACTGAGGCGGGCCATGAACAGAAAATTCACAGGGCAACTGACCGTCTTTCACCTGGGAGACATGTGCTACTACTACCGTAATGCGCTCAAAAAAAAACTGCAAGTGGAATGTGGCCCCCACTCCAGCATCTACTGGATTGTGAAGTCTCGAACGCCTACAAGCCCACAATGGAGGAATGCCCCATTGACCTGAACTACCTGGCCAAGGACCGTGTGTCAAGCACTACCCATGGCACATTCCGAGACCGCCGGAAGAGGAACAGCAAGAACCCCCCTTGTGGAGGAAGCATACTGGACAGGAGCCCAACTGGCGATACAAGAAGGCCAGGAACGGGTACAAGTCCTTGAGAACACAGTCAGAACAAATCTCAAAGAAGAAAAAGGGCAGGGACGAGGTGTTCGAGCGCTACATGAGTGTGGCCAATCGACAGGCCAATCGAAAGTTTCTGCAAGAATGAAGTGTGGCTCTCTGATGAAGAAAAGAATGCAGACCCTGATCGCATCCGGAAAGCTCGCTTCATCCTGACCTGACCTGGAAGAAGAACGAGGACGGAACACCCAGAGCAAAGGCCAGACTAATCACACAGGGGTTTAAGGACCCAGATGCCCTATCAGGAGCCCTTTTTACGAATGCCCCGACTTTGACCAGGTTAGCCCGAGGCCTGATCTTATGCATCTGCCAACTCTACCGCTGGCACATGTTTACATCAGACATCACAACCGCTTTCCTCCAGGGCAAGAACTTTGACAAGGATTCTAACAGGGTGATTTGGATCAGACTTCCACGGGAGGCAAAGCAGCTCCTGGGCATGGAACCAAATGAGCCATCTGTGATGCTCCTCGTGCCTGGTATGAAGAAGCCACCGAACGCATTCCGCGTGTTGGGGAAGGAAACATTCAAAGACACCCTCTGGACCCATGCCTCTTCATGGTGTATCGACCACTACCTGCAGACCAACTTATATATGGATCCCACCGTTGAAAGAGAGCTGGCATGCATCTTTGGAATCCATGTCGTTGATTTGGTTGGCGGCAGAGACCTTCAGGACCCCTACTTAATGAGATCAAAGAGAAGCTCCAGAGTGTCTTCACGTTCCGTGAGTGGCAGGACGGGAATAATGTGGAGTACTGTGGAAGCCAAGAGGACTACATCCACAAGGTGAAGCCGATCCCTATATTGCCAAGGAACGCATGAGCAACCCGAGAACGCTCACTCTTGAGGGCAATGGCCAGCGACACAAAGTTTTCCACACCTTCAGGTAGCAACCTTACAAAAGGGGAAACAAGAACCTGCGCTGTGCCAAGGAGTATGCCGACGTGGGACCCCCTCTTTGCTATGTTTGCAAACTTCTTTCTGGACACCTCCAACGCCCTTGAGGAGGAGATTGGTGACTTCACGGCAACTATGAGCCACTTCAAGAACGAAGAACATTACATGATTGATTATGTCCTGATGATCTTTACGATCTTTGTCATTGGCATGATCACCTGGCTTCTTTGGAAGTGGTGGCAAAGCCCTACCACTGTGATCGTGGAGAAGCAGATGAAGGACAGTGCAACTCAGACCATGCGAACAGGTCTGGGGGAGCAGCGCCTGATCGAGCTGCGCAAGGAGAAGATCGCCCTGACTGAGCAAAACCGGCATTTGAGAGAAGAGTGGGCAGTGGCCCAGCATGCTCAGAGAGATGCTCAACGACAACTACAAGCGCTGGCCAGAGAGCACAAAAGCCTGAAGGAGAATCAGCAGGCCACTTTTGACCAGAAGTTCAAGGTGGCCGGACAGCAAGCATCCTTCAAGCGTGGCAAGTCAAGGAGGCTGTTGGCATGCCTCACGAGCCTGTGTCGCTCAGCGGACCGCCAACATGGTCTATGAGCAGATGCCGTGCAAGGCCTTTTTGACAAATGTACCCCCACAGCGCCCAAGGAGGGTGTTCATTGGACTGGTGCACCGCATGGCACGCTCGAGCTCGAACGGGGCCACGAGCGTGCCGAACGTGGAGTAAAGGAAGGAATCCCTCCGCCCCGTCCACCCATTCCCTAGGGATCCAAGTACCTTCTCAGAGGGTACGACTGGACCCTCCACACCTACATAACAGTGTCTCCAATCACCGTACCTGAGAAGGTACGACTGTAGGGATTCTTGCTGAGGCCACAGCTTTCCACCACGCGCCACCCACGATTGTAACCTGGGCCGGTCTGGTGGCGAGGTAGTTGGTGGTCTTTGGGGCCAGCTTGGTATGGAAGAGAACCACAAATGACCACCCACCTGGGACTGGAAGAAACAACATTAAAAACCATATATTTTCCGACATGGAAGATCGAATTGAACTGTTATTTTACCACCCCAACCGATTAGTCAATATGCCAGTCCGGTCTGCGTATGCGTGCTAGTGTTTCACCACTAAACTGCATCCCAAACTGCCTGAAACCCACCGTCGACTGCTCGGTCGGCTTGTTTGCATCTGGACTCTTCAGCCCTGCCGCTCGTGGGACGGAAATACCACATCCGCCGTTCATCCCCAGTCGTGCCATAACAAGGGCCCCGTGGTTCGCTGATACATCTCTTACCAACGAAGTTTTGGAGAAGACCGCGTACAGGTGGAAGGTATAGGTTCAGGTAGCTTACTAGCTGTCTTTTGGATCAACAAAAACAGGTTTTTGGTCTATTTGTCTCACCCAAAGAAACAGCGAAGTCTCGCGTCCCTGCGCGTAGGCTCAGCTCAAGTGGGCAGAGCGGGGCGGCGGGTGCGAGTCGCTCGAAACACGTGCCAGTCTTTTTGGGCTTGGACGTGCGGATGGCAGGGAGCTGAAGCGATGAAGCTGCCAGGTGTCACAGCAACTGTAAGTCTCTTGATTTAACCCTCCAGCACTGACTTAGACTTTGCCGCTTAGGAAACAAGAGCCACTTAGTGAAACAAGAGCCCTCCAGACTGAGTAGGTCTACCTCTAACCAGCGGTTTTTTTTGCTTCTTTCCCTCGGCCCGCATGCGGCTTCCGCTTTCGTGCACGGTGTACCTCCCTGGTGTCTTGAACGAATCATCTGAGAGCTTTTGGGATACTGAATCACGCCCAAAGTGTTTGAACATCCCAGACACTCCATGGGACTGCCATAGGACTGCCGATCAGGCTAGACAGGTCGTGTCTGGGCATGATCATTGAATGATCGCCACGACCAAAACCTCATCTCCAACCAAGAGAGGTTAAGTGACCTTATAGGACCTTACTGCGGTACCTAGGGGATAGTCTAGTTCAGGTCCTTCAACCTCTGTTGGAACCGTCCAAGTCGCCGGATCGCCGTCTGAGGAGTCGACGTAGCTGGGTCGGTTCGACGTCGCTGGGTTCGGCGATAGCGGATGGTTTTTGAGCGACTCGCCGCTTGAAATGCCTTTAAAGGGGTTCAACCCCTTAAAACAGATGACAGGCATTTCAGTACCTGAACCATGAAAAAAAAAGATGAAATGCCTGTCAGCAGTTCCTGTGTTTTTCTTTCGTGGTCAGCAACCCCTTGTTTAGCTAGGTCCAGGTGCTCCGACACACCCGGGACTGGATCTGCGACAACAGAGGTATCATTCCCTCTTTTTTTGGATCGGCGCTCATGTCACGAGTGGAGGCGGATTGCTGGGCTGCACACTACACATCAATATCGTCAGTCACACCCAAAAAGGTAGTGACGTAGCTGTGACGGAGTCATGAGTGAGGAAACCGCGAGTACATCATTACACATCCCAGCAATGCACGTGAATATGAAACAGCTCACAGCGAAGCTCGCGCAAGCTACTGGTCAAGGTGATGCCGTCCAAGAAGCGAGGGTCAAAGGCGGGACCAAAGGTCAAAGTCTGCAGGCTGCTTGGCAAGGTGACACCTTTCAAGCTCTGGTTGAACATGTAGTCGAAGGTCAAAGTCTGCAGGCTGCTTGGCAAGATCACACATTTCAAGCTCTGGTTGAATTCCCAGCCCAAGGTCAAAGTCTGCAAGCTGCTTGGTAAGATAACACCTTTCAAGCTCTTGTTAAAGATAAGGCCAAAGGTCAAAGTTTGCAGGCTACTTGGCAACGTGACACCTTCCAAGCTCTGGTCAAAGTATTTGCCGAAGGTCAAAGTCTGCAGGCTGCTTGGCAAGGTCACACCTTCCAAGCTGTGGTTGAACTTGTAGCCGAAGGTCAAAGTCTGCAGGCTGCTGGGCAAGGTGACACCTTCCAAGCTCTGGTTGAATTTATGACCGAAGATCAAAGTCTGCAGGATGCTTGGCAAGGTGACACTTTCCAAGCTCTGGTTAAACTCCTTGCCAAAGGTCAATGTCTGCAGGCTACTTGGCAAGGTGACACCTTCCAAGCTCTGATTGAACTCGTTGCCGAAGGTCAAAGAGGCGATTGCATCCGTCACTGTTGCATGCATGTGGTCTCTCCTCCTCTCTGCGAGAACCCTTCGGAACCCAATCGCTGCCTCCAGCGCACAAACCAGTCGAACGATGTATGAGATCTCTGGGCTGGGCACTTCCTGCAGAGGCTTGGAGAGACCCCTCCAGGATTTTGTCACCAGCAGAGAGAACAAGCTTTCGACCAGCCTTCGCGCCGATTCTTCGTGCCACCAGCAGAGAGGTCGCCCACCTCATGAGATGCTGAGTCAAAAGAGGAAGTTGAACAGGCTCAAAGCCATACCCAGTGTCCAATTAAAGTCTAGACTTTGATACCAAAAAGTAACATAATGCAAGTCATTGCAAGTCCGTGTGCAACAGTTGAAATATGAATCTTGCACGAAAGTATGAGGGAAATCGCTACCAACACAAGTTCTGCAGCAGTTCCATCATTCCCCGCACTCCTCATCAAGTTCCCTCTATTTTTTGAAAGCACAAGAAGTTGGCAGGCCAAGAGTCCGACTTTGTGGCTCCGAGATACGAATACACGAATACAGTCTCTGAGAAGGATGGTAGGTGGGTATAGGTTCGTTCGGAGGCCCATGATGTAGTTTCATGACGTTTGTGGTGATTGCTCTAGAAGATGATCTTCCTTTTTGGATGATGCATGTTCGTTGGAAACCAACGCATGCTTCATTAGGGTGAGCTTCAATCCGAACTTGCCCAAGACCTTGAACACCAAGCGAGATCATCAGGTGAATTTATACAAATGCAACTTGAACATCAAAATTGTTGGTAGTTCATGAACTGCTTCCCATGCAAGTTGACTCTGACTTCTTGTTGGAGCATGATTGATGGAGCTGCATGTGGTTTTAGAACTCCCTTGGACGGCGTCAAAACCTTGAAAGGTCATGTCTTTGAGGGAGGGGACGAAGACTCCCCAAAAAGTATATTGACAGCCCCAAAAAATAGGCACCAGTCATGTGCGATAGGCGCTTCACCCCAACCCTTCGGACTCATGATCGAGCTATACTAAATGCTGTCTCGCTGCAGTGGCCGTCTCATCCACTGGGAGCTCAAAGCTTGTGCCATCAAGGCCGTTGACGGTCCAACTGCTCTGCGAGTTCTGTGCCTCCACCACCAGCCTCGCGGTCCGCACATGTGGAAGCACGGTCAAATGGATGTTCGACGAACTTGTACCGAAAAGACTTTCCATGAGACTTTATCCTAGATATATTGATGATGGCAAAGCTCATCGACCTGGTGCTTAGCAAAAAGGAAAACGACAAAAATATCGGCGGACCCCTGGTGAAGGACGGCTTTGCAATGTGTAACAAGGGCATCGCTACTAGGAGCAAGGACGCTACAACAAAGGGCATCGCTAGTAACAAGAAGCGACGAACGTAACAAGGTGAGTCGGGGAAGGTCCGCCAAGCAGCTCAGTCCTGTCCAGATCCTCTGCGAATTTTCCGCTTCATCGTGCAACCACACAGCGCTGGCTGGTGGCACCCATGGCGAGTGGATCGTCCGATGGCAGGACGAGAAAAGCATAAAAAGGTGCGTCACCTGAAGTGTGTCAGAAATTAGTATTAGGCCTGTGACTTCTTTACGTGCCGTGTTGTTTAACCGTGTTTTTCTTGATCACTCAAGAGGCTGCAAGTACCTACATTGTCTTTTGCCTGTATACCTGAACACTCCACTTTCAGCGTTGTTGTCTTTTTGGATTCAACGACCGTCGCTCACTGCGCGACCGTCCTTCGTCAGTCCTGACGTCACCGCGCACCACATAAACGCGCCACGTCACCGAAGGTGAGCTCATGGGCAAAGACCGTGACCAAGAGCACCAGCTGCTCCTGGCACCGACCGGCGGCCGGCTACCGAACCAGCTCACCGCCCGCGTCGGCGACGGCCCTGAAGTGCGGGAGGGGGGGCGATTTTCCATGTGTGGGGGTGAAAGCTGGTTGGTGCAAACCCAATTGAAAACTATGAGTCAGGGGTTCAATCATCCCAAGTAAGGGTTAGAACATGGGATGAACATAAAAGTATCCGAAACCATCACCTATATGATCAAGATGCACCTTGGCTTCTGCAACAGATAAGCAACAAGGTCAGACATGTGAGTTCCGTGGAATCTGGAGACACACTTAGAACTGACAAGCATATTCCAGCGCTACCAAAAGGGTGTCCATTAAGTTTCCTCTTAGAGGTCAAGGAGTGTCCATCAACCACCCCTTGGGGGGGGGGGCCCTGGTTATAGAGTCTTACTGGACGCTTTCATCTTTTCCAAAATACCTCTCTACCGAGAATCGAAACCTTTGCGAATCCACCGACCTTGAGTGAAACCGACCTGTCGAGTGAAACCGACCAGGCTCGCTCGCTCTCTGCCAAGACCCAACTCGGTCACTCCGTTCTCACCCAGAAGTCACAGCTTATTATAAAGAAGACTCTCAGAGAAAATCATGAACATGACCACCTCATTTCAATCCCATCCTCTCTATTTCGGTCGCTCCATCCCTATTGGTTCCGAACGGTTCTGAACTTTGTTGTTCTTGTAGTGGAAAAAGGTGGACAAAAAATATACCCCTGCTTCCACTTTCTCCCTTGAGAACCGCTGCAGCTTTCCACCACCACCAGCTGCTGCATTCTCCCCTGCGCCCGCGCCCAGTCTACCCCCCCCCCCCCCACGCGGGTCGCTCCCGCCCATCGCGGTCGCCAGGCCAACGTTTGTTCCACCGGTCGATGGTGGACTTCAGTTCCACCGGGCACTCCTGGCGCGGGCTCCCCGCGGCTTCACCCACAGAACCCGCGTCACGCGGCGCGGTGGCGCGGTGGCGTCGCGGGGAGCTGCGGAGTGCCACATCGGACCGGTGGTTGGGGCCAAATCCATCGATCCATCGGATCGGTTCAGGCACGACCATCGGGTTTGGGGCGTGTCGTTGGGGTAGCCATCCGAAGGAGTAAAAGAATGGTTCTTCGGGATTCAGATGGATTCAGACTACTTAGAGCAATGCCTGACCAGGAATCTGAGATGAAAAAGAATCGATCCACTGAACATTGCCAGCATTTATCTAGAGGTGTGCATGGAACATTCGAGTGCAGTGCCTTGGGATGTACAGGATGAATCCGGGTCACCTGTTCATTTTGGAATGATTTTGGTGGAAGGACAGTAAGATCAAAGGAATCGACTGAGATATCTGAGAACCCAGTCCCTGTGGAGATATCCACTGACTCCCTCAGTTTCCTTATGACAATACAGGGGGTGCATGGAATGGGAGTGCCTTGGCAAACTTGGGATGTACAGGACTCCTTTTAAGCTCATTTGGTGGAAGGTCAGTGAGATCAACAGAATCCACTGAGATATCACCTGAATATAACTAATATATCTGAGTGATATCTGATATATGTGGAGATATCGACTGACACTGAGGGAGTGTCCTTCAAATATATAACGGTCAACCAAACTTTCGACCTCCCCAGGGTTCAGTGCACCCAGTCCCCCAGTTTGTGCACTGTTTCTGGGTAAGTCAAATGCAGCCAGTGTGGTCACCACCGCCGTGCTTGGTCTGATCCCAGACTTCCAAGATTCAACTTGTTCCAAAGGAAGCAGGCGTTTTTTAGGAGGGTCTTTGCCGTCTTGCTGTGTTTTTACAGTGTTCTTTGGATTTGCTTCCTTGGGATTCCCAACTTCTTCTTCATAGCTATGCATGATACCTATCAGATTTTGGTTCGACCAAATCTGCTTAACTTAAAGGCTTGTCCAGCACGAGTTGCGCAATGTTGCGCACATGATCAGATCTAGCAATCTATATGGAGCTTTTTCATCTTAAGCTGAAGGAGTTTGACATACTATAACTCTTTAAACATGTTTTTTCCCTAGCTGACGGACGTCAAGAGTTGATCACTTCTTTCTACGCTGAGATCTTCCATGTACCCAGCTTCCAGCACCCGACCTTGCGCGAAGAACTTGCAGCCTTGCAGTGCACCAAAAACGGGAAAGTCTTACCATACCCAGACACTCCATGTATGCCATATATGCCGCCTACATTGACCCCCCAAAACCACCCCAATGTAGGCAAATATGACATACATGGAGTGTCTGGATATCTTCCATATGAGGCTCCGGGGGGTTCCACTCAGTTCGGAACTCAGGGTCCACTCAGTTTTTTCTCATTGTTCCGCGAACCAAAACCACGCGACGGAACACCGGGCGAAACGCACGATTTTTCGACCACCGAAGGTGGTGAAGTGATCCGCGGAACCCGGACACCACCCAATGGACACTCCGCCCCAACAAACCAATGGGAACGGTTCCGCGAATCCCTTCACCCATCTTCAGTTCCACCAACCTGGACCCTCTCCGAGAGAGGAACACCCGATGGCTCCTTGTACCAATGGTGACCCTGCGCCAAAGGCACCAGCGCCAGTGCCCCGAGGATCACATACCTCGCTCGAACGAGTCTGCCGTCGTCGCAGGTGGTGGAGCCTTCGTCCCTTCGGCTCGGGGCTCGGGGCCGTGACGTTCGGGGACACCCTCCTCCGTCCTCCTTCCTCCGGGACCGGCACCCGGTCTCGTGACCATCAGATGTGTCTGTTGAAGTGCAGAGAGTGGAGAAACAGTGCTGATCAGGCTTAGTTCAGTCCCAAGGAGGGATGAGCTTGGGTTGATAGGCTCACCCCGCAAAAAAGAAGGGCTTCCCAAGAACAAGAGATATATTGCTGCGTTGTTCATTCTCACCTGTGCAGTGGGATCTGGGAAGTAGTGCCATGCTGCAAAAGTGGCACAGGTCGGCAACACCACCCAGACACACCCAGACGCCAATCATCTGCTTTTGTGAAACCAAAACCAAGAACAGAACCCAGACACGACCTGTCTGGGACTGCCAGGACGGACTGCCGCCCCAGAAAGACCCCTCTGGCACCACCACCCCTGGCCTTTTCTCGGCAGTCCGTCCTGGCAGTCCCATGTAGTGTTTGGGGAACAGAAGGTGATCATTGCTGCAATTCGAAGGTGATCATCTTCCTTCCCACCCATCCCATCCTGACTTGGGAGACCATGACAATGACCCAAGACACGACCAAAACACAACCGTCAGACACTGCCGAAACATGACCCAAAACACCATCAATACATGAGCGAAATACCACAGATTACTACGGAAAAGACAGGATACAGCCTAAACATAGCCAACCATAGCCAAGAAACCGCTAAAATATGAGGCAACACATCAAGGAAACACCACCGTTAAACATGACTGAGGACAAAAAGGACGAGATACAGTACCGCCCAAACATAGCTGAGACACAGCCAAAGCAAGAGCCAAACGTCGCCAGATCATGACCGAGACAATTTGCATTGACGGATGACTGTACTTTTCCAGTGGATATCTTCCCAGACACGACTAATGGGACTGGCATATTTATTTACATTGAACCCTGTTCAACCACCCCAACTGATCGGTAAATCTGCCAGTCCCATGTGTCGTGTCTGGGATTGTTCATCAGGCTGCAACTTCACGCTTCTTGCAAGGCTTTCACGTGGTAACTGTCCCAACCAAAGTACCATGTCGTTGACTCCCAGGTACCTCAAGTCTGCCGACCTTTTGCTCATCGTGTTTGATGAGCCATCAGGAGTGAACGTGGATGTTGATTCCCTGTGCTCTTCCAAAGTCCATGAACCTCCTCTTTCCATCCCTTTCCTACTTTTTGGGAGGGTTCTTGAGGCCCACACCTTTGGTTGTCGAATCCTGGGGCGCCCTGAACAACCTACCGAAACTGGCTATACTGGATCTTCTTACCCTGACAACACCGGCGACCTGCAGCCTTCGCAGCTCCGTCACCCCGTCCACACCGGCGTCCAGTCGAAAGGGATGCTCGACTCAACGGACTCTGGGCTCGCCGGACTCTGGAAGATAATCCACATCCGGCCAGCGAGGGCAGATGGGTGGCAAGTCCTTGAGCTCCACTGGAGGACACTCCACCTACGCCGCGGTCAAGCGTGCCGTGGTCGAGCGCACACGGTTTTTTGGCGGGGCGCACCGTGTGTGGAAGCAGCTGCGGTGGCGGAGACTAACCGACGAACCCTGTCCAAGAGAAGGTCGACATACCCAAGTCTCAGATTACCCTGGAGTCTTTTTCCCACCTGACCCCTTTTTCCCAAGGTCAAAAGCACGTGACACTCCCGACACTCCATGGAAGACCCAGGTCCACGACCTGGTTGTTACACTCTAGAAGTCCAAACTGCAGAATTGGAGGTCTAGTCAAACCCCCGTCCATGTACACTCCAAGTCACATGGAAGTGGAGAGAACACCAGGTATACCTCCCAGATGCTCCATGGGACTGCCAGGACGGACTGCCGCCCCATTGACCCCTCAAACCACCACCCCTGGCCTGATCGGCAGTCCTATGGCAGTCCCATGTAGTGGTTTCTGGACCTGTTGGCGTCTAGACCAGCGTCCAAACCTGGTAGCGGACCATCCGATGGGAGCATCCCCGCCTTTTGGCCCTCGCGGAAGACCACGAAGGTGGTCTTGTCGCCGATGCCCTTGTTACGCAAGAGGTACCTGGGTGCCGCAAGAGGAAGGACGGAAGGGAGGCAGGGAGGAACTTCGCCCTGGTGCCGCCAGACATGCATGCAGCGATGATGCACGGTGCGACCGGACAGGAGGGCCCCCGAGTTGGACCTCAGGGTCCTTTTCTGAGGTTTCGGGAGTGTACTCCCAAAAACACGACACCTTCCCTGGGACTGGAGTAGTTATATACACCTCATTTTGTACATGGATGGGTCATGAAATCACCTAAATGATGGTGTTCATACTATGGGAGCACCCTCCAAAAAGTTCTCCCCCAAAAAAGTCAGTCCACTGCGGGACAAATGGTGGGCTCGGTTCCATGCGACTGTCGCGCCGGGCGCCCCACTCTCCTTGCTGCTTGAGGTCTGAGACCACAAACAACAGCTGTGAACAAAAGAACTTTGATGAAAAAGATTCAACTGAGGAATGGTTAAAGATTGTCAAAGGGCCATGGGGTTGTGACCATGGGGTTCAGACCAGAATTGTGACAACGTGAGTTGATCATCAATTGGATAACGTTGACCTTTAAATGGTGTAAGGCACTCTGCAGCAACCCTGCATGAATTTGGCTCGCTGCCTTTCCAAGAACCTCCAAAGGCAATTTTTCATTGTACTCAAAGATTCCCAAAGCTTCGCCACTCCAGCTGTTCTTCAAGAGATGAGTCGCACGTTCTGCCCCCCCCCCGGTGCCGTACGCGCGCTGTACGCGCAGCACGGTGGCGCCTGTGTTGGATGAGTTCATGGCCTCTAAGCTCGATCTGGCCGTCATCGCTGATGGTGCGACCGTCGATCTTCATGAGGACCTCGGAGTACGCGCATTTGCGATTGACTGAGGATATAGGTCATTGAATGAGGTGCCAAACACACGAACACAACAAACAGGTGCTCAGCTGCTCAAATTCTCTGAAAGCATGTGGATTGCTCTGCCATGCTCTGTCTGCCTCTTTCAAAAGCAAGCAATGACCATCCAGTTGGCAACTCGCACGTTCCGCGTGATGGCACTCTCGGTGGCTCCGTCAGTGGCCAGCCTCGCGTTTCAAGCGCTTGGTCTCAGAGCCCAACATCACTGACCTTCAAGGAGCCCTCCAAGAAGGGCGCGACCTGAGTGGGGGATGTTGTGAGAAGGGGCGACGTCTTCTGGTGTGTTTTGCGAACAAAACACCAGTGCCAGCCGTTTGATGGAGTTGGGTCCCCGTGTGGGTACGGTGATCTTCTCACCTCCCACGAGGAGGCCGACATCCACCCCACCTCCAACATGGAACTCCTTGGTGAATCCTGATCTTGGACTTGCTTCAGGAACCCGGAAAACATGAAAACACCTTTTCCCCATGGCAGCGGATTCACCCGGGAACCGGGAGAAGACGCATTCATCACCGAAGATCATATCAGGATCATGGGAGAACTCTGTGGATGCAAAACTCCATCTTTTCTTAACAGAACAATCAACACCAGCACATCCCAACACCATTGGGCTCGTCTCGAAACCGTGCGGTGTTGATTCAAGGGGGTCGTGTCGCGTTCGATCACGCCGGTCGACACCGTCGTCCGGAGCGACTTGTCGTGTGCCACCGTCCGGCGCGACTGGTCGGGCGCCTGCTGAGGCGCTCGAACCATTGAAGAATGTTTTGGACTTCACCCCATGCTAGCATGGTGTTCAACATGTATTGCGCAAAGGTTTGGGCATCCTTGTTTGTATCGATCTATAGATCTGCATATATAACACTTCCAAATCCTAGGGATCCAAGTACCTTGTCAGAAGGTGATTGGATTGTTATGTAGGTGCGAGGAGGGTCCAGTCGTACCTTCTGAGGTTCGGTACGACTGGATCCCTAGGGAAATAGCAAAATCATCCAACCTCCCGAGCTGGGATCAGACACCGGGCCCCTTCACACGACTCCGGCGCCAGAAACTGCGGCGCTCGGGCGGTCCATCCTACCCCGTTTTGCTACCACTCCCCCCGCGCTGGGACTTGGCACGCTGGTCAGCAACACTCCGCTGATCTCGTGCGGCACCTTGTGTGCCGCCCGCAGCGACTGATTCTCCTCGACAGGCGCGGAGGGTCGAGCTCTGGTCAGCTCGAACCGCAGCCGAGCCATTTGAAGTGACTGAGCCATGACAGAGGACTTGGCCGTGACAGGGCGTTGGACTGGACGGGTCTGGGTGGTGACCCATCAAGAACGGCATTCAGATCTGCTAAAGGATCAAGTTCATGGCGTATGTAGAGTCGCACTTTGCATGGAAATTGATAAATGGGCCGCACAGGGAACAAAGCTACTAGGGGGGGTCCAGGATTTGGACCCACTACCTTTTGATGGAGTTGTAGATGAGGATGGACCCAAGGACTACTGAGGACTTGCAGAGTCGCAATCGGGTGGCCACGCCAAAGAACAAACGCTCCGTGAAACCAGCCCTACTTCCGGTCCCGAACCAAACCATAGGGATTGGTGAGAAGGTCCAGACCCCTCCAAACGATTCGGGTCCGACCCCTGCATAGGTTCGGGTCCAGGAGCCTCTGGGATTTTATAAAAAGCAATTCCTCAGGTTCCCTCCCTCTGTTCTTCCCTCCCGTCCAGCTTGTGCCATCGATATGGCACGGAGGGTGAGAGCGTGTAGCCATCGCGCTCCTGCCGCGGCAAGGAAGTCCTAGGCATCCCTGTCCATCACTCTTCATCTATGTCAGCCAATGCAGAACTGACTTGCAAGGACATCCTATTTGCCTTCTGTTCGACCATTCAAAAAATGTTGTTCGGAAAGCCTATGAAATGAATAGTGGTTGGAATGCTAAGGACATATTAAGGTGTCTAATGGAAAGAAACTACCCCTTTTTAATTTGGGTGTCCTTTTGTACATGATTCCGCTTCACTTATACCTGAGTGCATTTCTATGCACATGACATCAATTCACCAGGCCCAACCACGGAGTCGCCGTCTTCTCTCGTGTTCACCCGCGGAGACTCCGTTCTCCGTCGCGCCACGTCGCCCCCGGCGGAGGCGCCTTGCCACAGCGATCTAAGAAGGTCCGCACGACCGCCGCAGGGATCACCTGAGCGCCCGGCGGCCGTGAGGTCGGTGCCACGGCGAGGGCGGAAGGCTTCAGAAGGCTTCAGACGGAGGAGGAGCTGATGGAGCTCATGAGACCCATGGGAGGATCAGAAGGGTGCCTGGGTGAAGAAGTCCTCCGATTTCGAAGGGATGGTCTTCAAAATCGGACCTGGACTCCACTGGGTGGAAGGGTGGTCTAGGGTGGTCCTCACAGGGAGGGGACTCACAGGGAGAGTTCGTCTTCGGATGCAAACCATCCCTAGACGACTTCCCTAGACTTCGACGGGAAGAACCCTAGTTTTTGTAGTGCAAATCCTTAGTTGATTCTGGAGATTAAAAAATATATATATATATATATTGGTTGGGCAGGAAGCCTAGGGCATTCCTTTCTTTCGAAGTTCGAGTCTAGGAGTTTCTGCAGTGTGACCGAACATCCGAGCTCGGTCACTGACGGAAGTCGTCCTGCCCCTAAGGATCTGAGTCCGGACCCTCCAAAAGCACGGGGTCAAAGGCTCTTTTTCCAGGGGTCACTGGGGCCCTGAACAACACCCTTAGTTTTCGAGGGTCCAGATTCTTAGGACCTCAACAATACCAAAGGGTCCAAAAGGTTTTCACCATCCCCTTAGCCGAGTCCATGCACGGCTGAATCGACGGCTGGGCCGATCGGCATCAGGATCGAGGCCAAACTCCGTCGTGGAAGTTTCGGGGTGCAATCCATGCACCCGTTGCAAGAACCATTGATTTGATGGCCTTTGCTGAACAACCGAGCTTTTTAACCAAGGGTTTTACGCTATGAAACCAGGTCACACATTTTTGAATCCTCTTGGAAAGGTAGGAAAAAACGGAGTGAAATCAACTGCTCCAGAACACGTGCAACGTCGGCAGACCTGCAACACGTTGCTGATCCCCAGAGGTCCCTCAAAGGTCGCTTCGACCTCTTCCACCGGGAGGTTGGGGGGGTGGAGAAAGCAATCACCCCCAGTGATAGACAAGCAAATGATCCAGGAAGGTACACCTCATTTCACGACCCACATGGAACCTCCAAACCACTCGGTGGTTTTGCAGGAAAGTCGTCTTCCAGTCTGCTCCATTCTCAGGTTCCATGTGCAGGTGCTCTACATGGAGCTCCATACTGGGTTTACTCAGTATGGCGCCTTCTTCAGACCATCCAAGTATGGAATACTTACTTATACGGTCATATAGATACCAATTAGGCATTTTTTGCAAACTGGTGAGTCTCCTCTTCACTTGCTCCCCCAAAACAGCTCCCAGTAAGCCTCGACACCTAAACACACCTGCCCAGACGCTCTAAACACACCCAAGCCGAAGCCTGTTTGGTTCGGGCCCAGTCGGCCTGTTTTCATGGAGCGTCTGGGTGGTTTCTTTTCTGCGTGGAGGAAAAAAACCCAGACTCTATCCGGACCCTCAAAAACAATGGTTTTGAGGGTACAAGCCCCTGTGAACAGCACAGAGAACACCTCAAACAGCCGCCTTCTTGCGCCGCCTGATCCCAACAGAAAGCAGCACATCCAGCTCCGCCAAGCGCCCTCGCGTAACCGATGTTGTCAGTGCAGTTCCGCACATCCTGCCGTTGCGGCGCGGAACCGCACACACCGAGGAACCGCAGGCGGAGGTACGGACCTGGGTTCTCCAATCCTCGATTTGTTGGAGGGCGATTCTGGACATGCCCAGACGCTCCGTTCACAGCCCTTGGGTCCCTCAAAACCATAGGGATTTGAGGGTCCGACCCCTGCATATGAGGGTCCAGGAGCGTCTGGGTGAATCAGAATCTGTGCCCTTCTGCAAGGGTTAACCGTCCGTTTCAGCCCGATTGGCAATGGAGATCTGGACGTTTTTCATAGCGCTGAAACACCCGTGGTGGGTCGTAGATGTCTTGACTCTCCAGGTGTCCTCTCTATGTCAGTCCTGTCTACCGACGGTCATGTTGATGGTTCAAGCGAGCTCGTGTCTCGAGCCAAGAAGGGCTCCCAACGAGTTCGCATCGGGACAGTTCCAAGTAGACGCGACAACCCGAATCCTGCTGCAGGGGTCGGACCTTCAGCCCCCCAATCGGTTTGGTTCGGGCCTGTGAACGGCCTGTGAACTCACGGAGCGTCTGGGAAGTTCAGTGGAGAAACTCTTCGCTCATCGGCGAAGTCTAAAAGTCTAACACCTGCGGTTGATCCAAGTGGAGCCCTGGGAGTCAAAGACCATTAAAACAATGGGAACGACCTGGTTTTTGTATTGTAAAATCCTTAGTTGATTGGGTAGTCAGCCTATTAAATTAATGGTTGTTGGAAGCCTAGGGGGGAGACTTCTGAACCCGAACATTCCGACCAATCCTTCACCATCCCTTCACCCGGCCGAACCAGAGTCCTCGGGATGCCCCTGTCCAGCACCCCTGTCCACCGATCCTTGGATTTGCTTAAGGAACCTTGAAAAATATATGTCATATCAAAACATCACTTGGACACCCACTTGCTATTTGGAGGACACCCGGTTCAGGCTAGATGAGCCTATATCTCAAAACATCACCACAAGGGGATTGACCTTTTTCAACAAAACCACCGATCCGCGGTCCTTGCAAAAGGCCACCCCAGTGATATAGCCTCGACTGTCAAAGACAGGGCCTCCGCCTGCCCAGCGATGCCCACTGAAGGTCGGAGTGTGTCGAGCCAGGTCTGCACAAGACCCGGGACCCCTCCATTCAGTAGGGGCCCATACCCTCATATGGAGGGGCCCGGACCGGACCCGAACCAATCCCTATGGCTTTGAGGGACCAAGGCCTGTGAACAAAGCGTCTGGTTCTGGAAGAAGGAATGAGGGAGTCGATGCCAGGTATCATGCTTTGGTCAGATAGAAGGTCTTTTTTTCGCCCCGGAACACTGCACGAATCTCCGCAGGCTCTGAGGGCTGTGGGCCTCTTTTATATTCCTAAACCTGGTTGTATACGACCAGGGAGTATCCCCTCTACTCATCAATCAAGTCCAGACATTCTATGTATATGGAATACATGTCAGCAGTGATGGACAAACCCGAAATGGTCTTTGATGTTGTTGGAAGAGAACATCTAACTACCCAGCCAGGCTGCAAACTGAGTCGAATACACTTTCCACACTTCTTGGGCCTGTTTCTCTCCTGCCCCTCTAAGGTTCCGCACTATTGCCAGGGTTGATGGCCGCATCGATCTGAATCACCAGCCTGGGTGGATGACCATGCAACGATGAAACAAATGGTTGACCTGGTTTCGTCGTGTAATATTTTTTGTAAAATACAAGCGTTGCTCGGTAATGTTCAGTAAAAACAACGAAATCAATGGTGGTTGCAATTCTAGTGTAAACGGTTGATTAATAGAGGGTTTTGTGCCCAGAATGGCTTTGCATCTATATGGCAGACGACACATTGCAGTTGATACTTGTCCTCTGTAGGATGTTCCATATTGCAGGCACTTCGGTCAAGAAATCGACCATATATACCTTTGTTACAGTGAATTTCCTGCCATATTTTTCTTTTGAATTTAGTGAATTTTATGCCATATTCCAGCTAGCCAAGCAGCTAGCCGATATGGGGTACCCTTTTCCCCGGCTTGCCGAGAAAGCATTGGCCTTCAGAAGGAGTGGGATGATACCATGCAGCATCGTTTGCTGACAGCTACATAGCGCGCATCATGAGACTGTGAAGACCCAAACGCGTTTCACTGCCCACTCTGCTCCAACCCTCACCTTTTGCAGAAACTAGCCTCAGGATGGGATATGTCGTGCAAATGACCTAAAACTTATTTGTGCAAATAACCTTGGTAGGTGTTAGGATCTCAACTATGTGTCCATTCAATATATTAGTCGGAGTGATGTGTGGCAGACTTGTATCAGTTGGTGTGTCAGACTTGTGGCAGTTGCTTGCTGTGGGCTGTGGCAGGTTTGTGGCAGTCAGTTGTTTCAGTACAGGGTTGATCCTGATATTTTCTCCAGACAATCGCGGTGGAGAATCTCCCCCCAAGCTTAGCCTGATCTTAGATGAACAGAACTAACTGTCTTTCGGGTATGTGTCCCCAATCCCCCAACTGAAGCTGACCTGCAGGTGATCCACACTCCTGGGTAAGGCAACCATTTGGCTGGGGCCGGGTTGACCACCGATTGAGAAAAAAGGCGATGATCCAGCGCCACCCAACGGCTCTGTCCAGGGGTACTGGGGGTCTTGGTATGTACAGACCAAGGTTCAATCTAAACAGGGATCCTACTCGACTGGATCCCTGACATACTATATCAGCAACAAGAAACACCAGGATGCAGCGAACCTGAAACCGAAGAAAAACACAACCACAAAACAACCAACCACCCATCAAAAATTAGTCCATGATATGTGCGATGCGGTGTTGAGAAAAAGGACCTGAGATGGACCCAAACACACCACAAAAACAAATAACATCACGACCACCCGGAAGGATTTGAGAATCTGCTTGGGTCACGGAGAGTCTCATTAAGCATCTAGTTTGATGTCATCATTTCAAGATTCAATCTGGAATTGGAACCGCATCCAGATTGATTGGCGTTTGCATCTCGAAGTCGACCTCGAAATTCCTAGATCATAAGACATCCTGGATATCCAAAGGGTAGAAGGGCATTGGCAATGATCGGCTGGCACGACGACATCGGGCTGAAATGGAGGGGCATGGCACAAATGTGTTGTACATCGTTGTAATGTCTGGATAAACGTTGTTGCAGTAGGATGTCTCGGAAACGCCAAAAAACGAGACGTGTGAGCGAAATCGCATGGTGTTGTTCTTAGGGTACAGGGGGTCATTGCCTAACCACATGGGCAGGGGTATAAATCCTTTTACTCGCGTGTATGTGTCTGGACATTTTCAACAAGCAAACGGCCCCAGACGAGCTGCATTTCCACCCTAAGTGCAAATGCGAAACACAAAAAGGCTCAATTTTGCTAAAGCTGCAGTAACGCCAGAGCATCAGAACCCATTATCCATTCGGGCAACTCCCAATGTTTAGTTGCCACGGATCCATTGCGCTTGACCATCAGCACCGGACCATACCCAATCACTGCAAAGCCTTGATGTGCCTTGTATGATTACGTGCCTTGTGACTGCTATCCTGCTAAAGCTTCGACCACACGCCGTTTTGCTCGGGTTCAGCGACGTCTCCACCACGTCGCAGCTCCCCGGCCCGAACGTCGATCAGGTGACCGTTCTTGCTGGGAAAGGTGAAAGAGACGCCAACACGCACTCCAAAGACCTGCAACCAGACACCCAGATATGACACATGGGACTGTCATATTGGCATGCCGATCAGTTGGGGTGGTTGACTGGGGGTCTGTCTGGGGCGGCAGTCCGTCCTGGCAGTCCCAGACAGGTCGTGTCTGGGATTGGAAAAATGCCTGCATCATGCCTGGCAGAAGCTGTGTCAAATCATCACCTTGGCCTGCGGCTTCCACCACCGTAGCAAGACCTGTCTGCGAGGCAGCCCCTGAAGCCGTTGCCACAGCTGACAGTGTCAGCCTCATTTGCCAGGTGTTGATGAATGCTGTAAGGCCATCACCTGACAACAAAGTCCCAGCATTAATTGTACAAAGCAACATATCCCCGCTGGTCATATTGCGAGGCACTTGGAGCTTCGTACAGTTGATCGGTTTGTCTGAAGACCAACTTGGGTTCAGCTGTTTAACCCAGTTGCAGATAGGCAGTATACTTCAATCTCACGACTAGAGTGTTGATCTCACGCTGATGCATCAGTCACAAAAGTATGGCCCCATGCAGCATGCACAAACTTGCACCGCAACTGTAATCGCAGCAGCCATTTGCTCCACTTGTCGAGCGCTCTGAAATCAGTAACGCGACATGCGGTTGGTGGACAAAATCCTGCACCAGCGGAAGAACAAATCCATGTATACCCTCCCGCTCCCTCTTTAACATTGAGTTGAGGAAAAATGTGAGACACAAAAAAGTTGAATGACCAAAATCCTGCATCACACATGCCAAACATGAGACAACATTGCGTTGGGGGGTATGGTACGGGCGTCTGCACTATTGGAGGACCACATGCTTCGCTTTGTTGATGCAGGATTTTGTCCATCAACAGTAGCTCACCAGGTATAGCCCAAGTATGCCTGCTTCAACCTTCTTGGCTACCCGGCTTTGGCGCAAATGTCGCCTCTATAAGCCTGTACGTGCAGCTTCCTCTTTCCTGACAACCTGTCATCCATCCCCTAAAGCGGCCACTCAATTCTCCTGCTCGAAGCGCACCAGTGAATGAGCTGTTGGTAGCTCTCAAACCATCTTCCAGGGTGGCTTTCTATAGCGCATCGCCGCATCATTCTCCATGTGCAATAGGAAACCCCATCCCAGGGATGGCCGATCATCTGCCTCATCTCTCACTCGCGCAGGCTGATTGGCCCCTACCAATAGGTACGCGCGGGTATGACAGTCTAGCAGCCGTTGGCACATCAACTTGTACCTTCACAAGAAGCCGGCTTGCCAATTGATCTCATGTGAAGGACTGAGCACAACCCACGTAAAAATCAGACTAACGACATGAACAAAAGAACAGAAGCCTTGAACCGACCAACGAACATGAACCGAGTAGACTACCAGACCTCATCAACCTACCAAACACGACCAGGGCCTCTCAGTTTTCACCGCCATCTTCGACCCACTCGACACTGAGACGTAGCCCAGAGGCGTGGTATCCGCCGGTGGAGTCAATTCGATGGAGTCCACCCGGGACCTCATCTGCCGACTGTGTGGCATCACTTTTTGGATGTCTCTCCTAGGATCCGCCCAAACGCTCCCGAATCCTCATATGCAGGGGTCCGGACCCTCAAATCCCCCTGGTTTTGAGGGCCCAAGGGCTGTGAACGGGGCGTCTGGGCGGGGAAAAAACCGAAGTGATTCTCCATGCCAGGGGATTCACCCAGAAACGATTGGTAGAAGATCTGATGCGAACAAATCTCCCAAGTGAGAGGGGGGATTCCCTGAAACCTTGAAACATGCCAAATATCCTCGAACTGGACATCCAGAATTGTAAAACATGTAATATGTCCTTTCGGTCCTTTCTTTAGTTTTGGAATGTGTTGGATGCAAGTTTTGAGCACCCCCACCACGTAAACTTGGATGTGGAGAAGGCTCGGTGAACTTGTCCAGGTCTGTATCAAAGGACCCTACGCAATATTCTTCTCTTGGTGATACGGGATCTAGGTTGGTAGGCTAGTAGGTTAGTTTAGGCCAGGTTAGGCTAGGGTAGGTTGAGTAAGGTAGGTAGGTCCACAACTAACCATTTAGGTCCAAACACAATCCTTTTGGCTCTCCGGCAGTAAGATGAGTGAGATTTGAACTGGTTTAAGGCCTCGTCTCACCCTCGACTCACTTTGCCATATCATTGGCTTTGTGGGGTACCTCTCTTGTCTTTGGCTCTGCTGTAGGTGTCTGTGTGACATGCATCAGCGAACCCCCTCTCAAGCCATCTGGGCTTTACTTTTAAGCTGGCTCCAGTGTGCACATCCCAGGAATGGAGTATAAAACTATGAACACCAACCAACCATGAGGGTCTCACAATGTCTCATACAAATGCAAACCCGTTCTCAAAACATCTCAAAACCACCATTGGGTCTTGTAACGGTGGATGATGGCCAGTTGAAACTACTACAGCACCACTTGTTGCGACAAAAACACTTCTTGATGGTTCCTGGTTCCAAAACGCACAAAGCAAACCATCTGAGTCAGCGGGATCACTCCTTTTCAAGTCAAGTGGCAACATCTGGCGCAACATCAAACCAGTCCGTTTCATGATCCGCCCCACGTGACCCGCCCCTCTGAAGCAGTGGACACGACCCCTTCGGTGATACACAAGGTCCGCCCGCCTGGCACGACGAGAAGGACCTGCCTCCAACGCAAAAGCCCTGGGCTCCAAATACCTTCTGAGAAGGTGTTTGGGGTGGGTTTAGAGGGTCCAAATACCTTCTGAGGAGGCACCTGGAGCCCTAGGGAATAGCAAAAGGAACCTAATAGCGATGGCCTCCAACCTAGCGATGGCCTATCATCCCTGGCCTACTAGCGGCTCCCATCCCGGAACCGAATTTCCATGCATCCTCTTCCCCATGCCCACGCGGGAGAAAAAGAAACCATCCCCATTGGGCCAAACACACCAATCCTCCCTTTCTCCCGCCCAAGCACAGATCTCCCGTCCCACGCAACGCCGGTGAAGCCCTGAACTCTCCGACCGGTCGCGCGACCGGTCGCGACGAACTGGAGTCTCAGGACTTGTGACTGACCTTCCAGAGGTTGAAGAACCTTATATTCCCTATGGATCCACATACCTTCTCACAAACCAATTGGACCTTCCAAACCTACATAAATAGTCTCCAGCCACCTTCTCAGAAGATATGTGGATCCATAATAGGGATTGTATAGGTACCAAAAGAGGATTTCAGTGACCGTATATAGGACCCGTCACCTGGGGTACCCAACTGGGATAGTCGAACTGTCGGGTTCTTCAACCTCTGTTGGTACCCCAGAATGGTCCTTTTTTCAGGTCACTTAACCGCTCTTGGTCATTCTGGAATCTCAAGTTAGGTCACTCCTGGCGGTTGGACTGAAGAGTGGGACACTCTTATTTCTCCCCCAGCAAGCTGCAGCTGATGAACAAATGTCCTTCTGGGTCGGCCCAAAAAGGCCACATATATATATATATAAATTAAACATGCCCTTTGTTCCTTGTAGGCCAGGAGCTTTGACTACCTTCGAGGCAGTGGCAAACCCCTCTGCTTCTTGCTTTTCACCTTTCTCTTTCATCTTTTTCAAGGCCTTCACAGCCTCTTGGGCCATTTCCGCCGATTGGCGGGAGGCGGTTACCAAAGCCTCGATTGCCGAAGCCTCCATGGCCCTTCTTTATATTTTGTTGTTCTTCCTTCTTTCTCTTTTCTTCCTCTTCTTTTCTTCTAGCCTCCTCACGGGCTTCCCTTCCCTGGATCTTTTGCTTGCCGGGGGTATCTTTACTGACCCCCTCAGGGGCTCCGCTACCATGCAAAGTAGCGCGAACTCAAAGCGAACCGCACCTTTTCACGGGTACTTGAGCCTGGTTGTGAGCGGTATGCTCAGGTCTGTGTCCATCTTTACAGTTATAGTTATAAATATATGTATTTCTTGTATTTCATTGATTGAAATATAAGTTCTATATTCAATTATTTTTTGTCTTTAAATGCATAAACACCTTTTATTTATTATATAGATATAATATAATTCTAAAAATTGAAAATATATAATTTCTACCAGTTGCTTCTTGTTAGTTATTGTACGTATGTATGTATGCATTCATTCATTCATGTCATGTATGTATGCATGTGTGCGTGTGCGCGCTTGTATGTCCGCGTGTGTCTGATGGAGTTCTTGCGTGAGCTTCTCAGCGTTCTTGAGCTTTGCCTCCATTTTCTTCGCTGCTACCAACTGCATCTTTGCATTGGGCTTTGGAGGACGAGGAGGGGTGTGTCGCGGAACTGGTAGCAACTGTCCTTCAGGAGTCTCACGCGCATCGGATTCCTCATACGCGTACGCTTGGTGCTGAGCAGCACGGTACTCTGCAGTCCACTCGCCACTCCGTCAGCGACGCACACACTCCCGCCAGCATCGCACCCAGGTCACCGCTGCCCTCCAAAGATAACCGTAGTAACGGCGAACCAAGGTGTGGAGTCCACTGTGGGCGCGTGGTGCAGATCGAAGATGTGCACCGGACGGAAACATCGGTAGCAGCAGGCCGTGCTCCGCGAGGACGTGCACGATGTAGGCACTGCTGATGTTGTATGGACTGAGGATCGCCCCTGACTTCGTGGTGAAGCACACAAGCCCGTCTGCAACTGCTTCGCGCAGTGCGATGACGATCTCAATGGGGTTGAGACGTCGGTTGCTCGGTTGCTGGGGACGATCTCGCCACCGTGCAGGACAATAGAGTGCTGAGCAGTGGCTCCTGCGACTTTGACAGCAGTTTCTGCATTGGCTGCGTGCTGCGTTCTTTGGAAGTAACTGCGTAAAGCCGTGGCCCTGGTGGATATTTTACCATTTTTACCTATATCCCCGCAGTTGCGTCCTTGCTCCTAGTAGTAAGGCCAGGAGCCCCTAGCAGCGTCCTTGCTCCTAGTAGTAAGGCCAGGAGCCCCCCAGTAGCGTCCTTGCTCCTAGTAGTAGGGCTAGGAGCCCCTAGTAGCGTGCTTGCTCCTAGTAGTAAGGCCAGGAGCTCCTAGTAGCGTCCTTGCTCAAGGCCAGGAGCCCCTAGTAGCGTCCTGCCGGGAGCCCCTAGTAGCGTCCTTGCTCCTAGTACTAAGGCCAGGGGCCCCTAGTAGCGTCCTTGCTCCTAGTAGTAAGGCCAGGAGCCCCTAGTAGCGTCCTTGCTCCTAGTACTAAGGCC
>CAXAMN010020446.1:183513-238351 GCA_963970005.1 Durusdinium trenchii
TCTCAGTCACAGAGTCTCGAATTGTAAAGCTGGTCAAAGAACTGCAACCACACACAACCCGGTGTCCAAGTTGAGTAACTGAGTCCGGAATTGTCAAACTGGTCAAAGAGCTGCAGCCACGAAAGGCTTCGCGTCCAATCTGGGTCACAGAGTCCGGAATGGTCAATTTGGTCAAAGATCTGCAGTAAGAAAAGGCTCCATCTTCAATCTTGGTCACAGAGTCCGGAATGGTCAAACTGGTCAAAGAACTGCAGGCACCAAAGGCTCCACGCCCAATCTCAGTCACAGAGTTCGGAATGGTCAAACTGGTCAAAGAGTTGCAGCCCCGAAAGGCTTCGCGTCCAATCTTGTTCAGAGAGGTTGGAAAGGTCACACCCCCAATCATGCGGCAGACTTCAAAGGCAAACCCTTGAATTTCCGTCGTGCCTTCTGGAATGTTTACCATGAAAAGATCTTGGGAGCTGGTGACATTGCTGGTAACATTGAGGCAGCCAGCATCGTTCTTTCTGGAGCACTCTATTGAGCGGACTGTGAAGCACACTTGCAAAACTGTATCTTCAGAAAGCCCAGCTCTCATGACTGTCTCAGCATCATCAATCAGCTTGGTTTCACCGATCATTAGCTCGACCAAGGTCATCTTCTTCATAGACTCATCTTTCCATTCCCGCTTTCCTTTGAGCTGCCTTTTGAGCTCGCCGATGGTCATTTCCGGAGCTGCTTCAACTATGGTAACATCCCCATTCATCTGCTCCACTGGAATCTTCATCGATCCTAGCTGAATGTTCAGCTGTTCTTGCAACCTTTTTGGGCAAGTGAAAGCAAGCGGCTGGAGCCTTTTGCCATCGCAATGAAGGATATTCCTAGATGTTCGAGGTGATTCATTTTTATGACATGCTGCACCAAATACATGTCAGTGAATGCCTGAGCCTATGCGCATGAAACGCTATGAAGGATAGTCCGATTCCAAGATCGTCGAGGTCGTCATTGCATTGATCGTGCTTGTCTTCGAATTGCTGCGATCGTACAGTGGTGTCCAAACAGAATGCGAAAGTGGAGAAAGTGAATTCCAACCAAACTATCCCAGACGCTCCATGGGACTGCCATATATGCCGCCCCATTGATCCCCCCCAAACCACCCCTGGCCTGATCGGCAGTCCTATGGCAGTCCCATTAGTCGTGTCTGGGTATGTGACAAAAGGATTCATTCGTAGCGAACACCAACGTCGACACAGCGCTTTTCTGGCCACGGAGACCGCCTGTCTTCCTGCAGCTCCGTGCGAGACTGCGATTCGGGTCGATCTGATCAGACGGAGACTGCGCAAATCTACTGCCTACGACTGGGCCCACGACTGCCCTCCAATGGGATCTTTCAATTCTGCTGATGCTTGGATTCCAGGAACTGGTGTGTTTTTCCACGTCTTTCCCGCCAGAAACCCAGGTGGCCTGGGAATATCACATATCCTCCTAAAGCAAAAGACCAGGCAGGAGAAGTGTGCACCTCAACCCCGGCCCCTTCAACCGGTGCCTTGGCCGCAAAGCGTCGAGCAGAGCCTGACGGACTGCGAAGTTGTCGTGGCTGAAGCGTCTCCCCATGCAGGATGTCGACCGCATGAACTTGGAGTTGGGGTTCCCAGGAAGAAGGAAACATCTACCTGGACCTTCCAGGGGTTTTTTGTCTGGAGGTCCCTTAGTGGTGTAGGGGCTTCCATTGGTGACCCCTTTGAAGGTGCTGGTATAAATACTTACCTGGATCTTCCAACTAGACTAGGCCACATGTCTGCCGAACTTGGTTGGCTTATGTTGGTTTAACTCATGCATAAGGCAAACATTTTGCACAGTTGGAAGATCCAAGTATAATAAAGAACATTTTCCTCAGAAACTCGGGGATTTGCGATGGGGAAACCTAATACGCTTGCTATATATAGTACTCGATCCCCCAAAACCGAAAGTGTTTCTTCTCAAGGATCCGCACCGAATAGAAGCGCTGACATGCTGATGATGTGATTTCCGCACTGGAACGGATGGAAAGCCCTGGTTGGATAGTTCTTGCTGAACGAGGGATGTCAGTGGGGAAAAAACTAGAGTGGTTGAACAAAACAGTTTTGGCAAGGCAACTGTGAATCAAATTAAACCAAGATCCGGGCCCGAGCAGTGTTAAGACAAGAGCTATGTGGATTCTGCGAGGGGCGATGCCCAGTTGATCCAAAAGCCTGAAAGAAGACCTGTGAAGCTAGCATAGATTCATGGAACTGTAAAGTCCTCCTTTCCAACCCTGCAGGCAGATTCTCCTTGCTATGAGACTTCGGACAAGAACTCACCCAACATATCAAATTAAACCCTCACAACAAAGCTGTCGGCATGAACAATCGTTTTCTCCATCACGATTTGCTTCGAATCTCAAAGCTCTTAGATTTGAAACATCCGGTCAGTGAGCTGATTCAGCTCTTTGGACCGAACTCTTCACCTCCATCCATCCGGGGTTCCATCCCGGAAGAGGGTGAACCACCTCTTTCCAGACCTCTTCAGTCCATCCTTGAGAGGTCCGGAACGGCTCGGCGAAGATCAGTTTCGCCCATTCCCCGAGTCGGGACCGGCTTCGGAGCCACCGTGGGAGCAGGTTTACGTGGAAGCGCTTGCGCCCGCCCCATCTGTGCTCCGCGAGTGTGACGTCACTTCGCGCGCGCTCTAGCTTAAGAACATCACCACGGAAGCCAAGGCTGAGTTCTAGGGCCATGAGGGCGTACTCGAATGTCGATGGCATTGGCCACGACCTCATGTCGAACAAAAGGGGCGGTCTGCGAGTCGTGCAAGTCACGTTCGCGTGATCTTGTTGTGTGGCGATGTTTCAAAGAATGGAATTCTACAAGTCCAAGGGGCAAGATCAACGGGGTGGTGCAGGGCCCTGGTGAAAATAGGGTTTCAAGCTTAAAACATCTTAAAACGTTTGCTCGCCATCTGAAGTGAGGTCCCTGGTCCCTGACCTCGAGTACGATTTTGATCCATTTTGCGGTCATGATCCAGTCCCTATAGATCCAGTCGTACCTTCTCAGAAGGTACGACTGGACCATCTTGGACCCTCAAAAGGTACATGAGAGTGTCTCCGTCCTCACCGTACCAGAGGTTCGAAAAGAAAAACGGATCCCTAAACCAATCACCTCAAGTCGACCTGCTCCGAATCACCTGTGATGCGAAGCAGCAGAGCTGAAAGGCCGGTGGCGTCTTCGCTCTAGAAAGCGGGCCCCCCCCGACGTGAGCGTTGGTCATGATCCGGTTCCTGGGCACACCGTGATGTCCCGAACACTCGGGAAAAGGACGGTGCGGAGGGAGGGAGTTGGAGGGTGACTTGGAGGGTGACTTGGGAGCAACAAGAAACACCTGCAAACATCCAACAAAAACACCGGAGATGCTCCGTTTTCGTGAAAACACCCCTACTTCCTGTGCCGAAGCAAAGCATATAGGGATTGGTGAGAAGGTCCGGACCCCTCCGTATGAGGGTCCAGGAGCGTTTGGGTATACCCAAGGATTCCTGGGCCAACCATTGCTTATAGTAGTCTTTGTACGGAACAACCTTCAAGTTTTTTGCCAAGGACTTCACACTACGAAACCAGGTCAACCAATCTAAACATAATCGAAAAGGAAGGCAAAGGGGTACCAGCACCCTCCTGGCCAGGCTGTCAGTTGAGGGTTGTTGGACCCTAACAGGTCTCAATTGGTGACCTGTCGGAGGGTGCTGGTATATGTTATCGTGACCAGCAGTTCCATGTCAGTTTTGAGATGTTTTGAGTCCCCACCCCGAGTGGCCTGAACCAAAGGGACACCCCGATTGGACCTGGTGCGCGCCCCTTTTGGACCATCCCTTTGTGGTTGTTTCATCCCTTTGACCTCTTAGAAGGCAGGCTAGATCATGATCTGGCTAGATCATGTGGCCGTGAAGCGTTTACCCCAAGATACCCGCAAAAAACCCAGGGTTTCGTTCGGGGCCCTGGTCACGTCACCCCGTAGTTCGCAGCAGGAGCCTTTGGACCCCTTCGTTTCGGTGGAGAGGGTCAGGTTCCTCGGATCCTATCCGGGTAACAACAAAACCCCACACCCTAAGGATCCGCACCCTCAGGGTACAAACCCTTGTTATAGAGGGTTCGATCCCTTCTAAGGAGGGTCCACGGATCCTTAGGGTAGAAGGAAGGGTCCGGGGTGACACCCTAAGGATCCACCCCTGGTGGCACCCTCTGAAAACCCCGTCAGTAGCAGGAAAAAGAGGTCCATCGGTGACACCGACGCACGGTGATCGTTATGAACGGTGCCCAAACGTCAAGGTCCAAATCCCAGACACTAATGGGACTGGCATATGCTGCATACATTGACCCCTCCCAAACGCGACCCCAAAAAAACCGAATCCTTTGCAGGGGTCGGACCGGAGGGGTCCGGACCTTCTCACCAATCCCTATGGTTTGGTTCGGGCCCAGTCGGCCTGTTTGGAGCGTCTGGGCTAAAACCACCCCAATGTAGGTAAGTATGCCAGTCCCATGGAGTGTTGGGAATGACTGACAGCAAAAGGACGAGCCGAACGCCCAGACGCTCCGTTCACAGCCCGACCGGTCCCTCAAAACCGGGATTGGGTCGACCCCAAACAACTTCTCGATCTCCATATGAAGGTCCGACCCCTCCATATCAGGGCCCACAGTCGGTCGCGTCTGGGAGACTCAAAACACACCAAAGCCACGTCACATGATTCACATCGCTCCGCACGTGCGACGCGCGACATGGACAAAATTTGATTTTGCGATCCACATGTCCTGCCCCCCATGGCCGATGGCTTTGAAAGGTATTGGAACCTTAGACCCATGTTCCATCATACCCTAGGGATCCGTTTTCGTACCTTCTCAGGTACGGTTTTCGGTGTTCCACACAGGGGTGCGCGGGTGCCAATTTCTCTTCAAACACTCCCAATGTATGCAAATATGCCAGTCCGAGCCATTTGTCCGTTGCAACCACCAAGCTGTAGTGGCGTCGCCCCAACTCCACCCATGAAACCCACCCACCCGACCTCCAGGGCCCGTTGTGCTCATTCCGTCCGTCCACATCCGCCGTCCTCCAGCCCTGCTGGGGCCCTGCTGCAGTGGGTTTTTTTCGAGTTAAAGCAAAGCAGTGTCGTTCACGCCGGCGCGATGACAGGTTCACCTGTACGCACCGCTCTTTCTAAGTCGACACTGACTGACCATGTCCGACCCATGGGATTGGCAGATTGACGGATCGAGTTAGGGTTGTTGAACTGGGGTCCATGTAGTATGTATAATACATCTACACTGGATCTTCCAACTGTGCAACATTTCAGCCTTTGCATATGCCAGTCCCATGGGTCGTGTCTGGGTAGAACGGCCATAGGCCATAAGTGCAAACGTCCAACCTGCACGCAGCAATTGTCCAACTTCAAATTCATGGCTGATGGCTGTGCCTAGTCTTACAGGTCTGGGGAGTCTAGTAGAAACAGCCCCAAATGTGAAGCATCCCCCCCTAGTGAAACGATGCTAGGGTACACTAGGGTTTTGTCTCACAAATCCCTGATCCAAACAAACTCAATTTGTTCCTGCTAACCAAATGTGAATCGTAGCCCTATGTGACTGCAAATCACCATGCCAAACTGACACATGTGTCTGTTCCCTAGTGTATCGCTACATCATGGATCCCCAGATCGCTTCCATCAAGGAACAGCTATGGACTGAGAGCGGTTCCACACCAATGAAGGTTGATTCGAAACAGGAAACACATCCCTAGACTTCCAAGACCATTAAAACAATGGTTGACCTGGTTTTTTGTATTGTAAAATCCTTAGTTGATTGGGTAGTCAGCCTATTAAATTAATGGTGGTTGGAAGCCTAGGGACATGTGACATGTTACCCCAAGAATCCGAGTTCAGGCCCTCCGCAGGGGGTCGGTCATCGTCTCCACCGATCTCCTGAAAACGGAGCTGGGAACCCCACACCCGAAATGCTCTAGGATTCAAACAACCATTGTTTTAATGGTCTTTACCAAAGAACCATGGTTTTACTAAGGATAGTACTCAGGTTTTTTACACAAAACCACCAGCTCAACCGTTCTTTTAATGGGCTTTGAAGGCTAGGGTATGGTTGAGGGTCCGGATCCTTTGGTGAATCCCGGCTCATGACCCTCACCGATCCGATCGAGGACATGTCTGGGGAAACGCCCACCAGGACCAGTGGTTTCAGAGGCTCGATGGCACGTCTGTTACCTCAAGGCCGGTAGTTTATATGGACCCCCACGTTAAAACAAAACAACACCTCTTTAGGTGTCAGTGCCATCGGAAGCCACTGTGTTCGTGCCATCTAGTCGGGGCAGGACAGGTCTATTGCTATTCCCCCCCGAATGATGGTTCCCGTGTCTGGTGCCATCGGCGCCGGAGGGCAATCCTTCGCGATCGTTTCACCTGTCTTTTTTTCTGCTGAGTCGCACGTCGGGACGATTTGCACAAAAAACAACACACAACCTGAGGTGTCCAATTCCATGAGATTGGGCAGCGGAGCCACAGAAAAAGCCTCTGATCTGAGCTGGAAGCTGGTCTTTGCTGAGATGGTTGAGGCTCCACAGTTTGAATAGTTACACTCCCTGAAACAATCATGGAAGTGGAGTGAAAACCACCTGTCAGCAGAAAATGGTCATCCGAACTCGGGGCCAGTCTCTCCTTCTACTCCTTCTGCTCTGTTGAAGGGTTTGAGCATCGCTGTTGACCACCATAAGAATCCGGGTCCTTCTCTAATGGAAAGGGTTTGGTTGGGGTCCAGACCCGACCGCTACATATGGAGGGTCCAACCGCTGCGAAGGTGTCGGGCTCGTTCGGATTCTGAGGGAACTTGGTGAACGTCGACACGGCTGGGAAATGACCTGCACAAATGCACACTTTCACAAACGTAATAGCAATGGCCTCCAACCTAGTAGCGATGGGCTCCAACCTAGTAGCGATGGGCTCCGACCCAATAACGATGGGCTCCGACCCAATAACGATGGCCTCCAACCTAATAGCAAGGGCCTCCAACCTAGTGGCGGTGGGCACAAATTCACAAGCAGACCTGTTTGTATTGATACCTCTGCGCACCAAAGGCAAAGGCATTCAATAACTCCACTGTATGCCTTCGGGGGATCTCGCTTTACCACACGCCACGTTGCTATTTGATCTACCCGTTTGAGTTCAATACCAAATCGAACATCTCTGCTTCCGCAAAAACACGGAACTGGCTCATCTGGCTCCTCTAGCTCATCTGCTTCCATCTATGGCAGCTTCAGGATCGCTCAGGTGCTCAGTAACATTTGAAAGACTTGGGCAAAAAACCGCGGGTATCTCACCCACCAGATCGAAACAAATCGTTTTTCTGGACCTGGTCATACAGATTCACTGAAACAAACATTCCTATGACCAGTAACAGTCACAGTACCTAACAACAAGTTTGATCGCCCAATTGGTTCCACATCGTTCTAGTTCTAACCACTTTCCGGGACAACTGTTACTGGCTAGGGGGAGACATTCCAATGTATTCCACTGGGGGTGTATTTCATCACGACAATTCATGACGACAATGATTCGTAGCGACCTCATGGGGCTGGCTGTGGAGACCTCGTGTTTCATGTTTTCCGCCAGCGAGGTAGGATGGGGATCTTGTGATACACTTCAAGACACTTTGCACTTGGACAACAAATCCAAGCTGTGCTGCCATGTTCAACCCAAACAAACCACCCTAGGGCGGTAGGTATGGGGGATCTAACCAACTTCTGAGGATATGATTGGAGCCCTAGGGCTCATAAACTAATAGGTCCAAAATGGTCCAAGTCTGTCTGTGATTTCTTATTCCAATTGGAATGATGACGGGAGATGGAACGCAAACGGCTGTCTACCCCAAACGTTTTCAATGCTTATCTCACACGGACGCTCCACGCTATACACGTCCGGACGTACAACCACCCAAGCGACGGAAAGAATCGAATGACGTGTGACGGAACAACGGAACGGATGTTTTGTGCATGCTTCTGATTCCTCCGACGCTTCTTGTTCCGTTCGTAGCGATGCCAGGAGCCCCGAAGTAGTAGCTTCTTATTCCTCCTACTCCAGAACCTGTAAACTGGTGCAAGCTGTTCAAGTGTTCCAACATATTCCGAAGCTGTGAAAAAGCGTGGCCCAGGAGCAAAGCCACCGTCGATTCATTCTTGTGCAGTAGAGACCTTTTTGCGGTCTCACGTATTGTTCCCATGCTGTCCACTCACTTGCTGTCCAGGAACCGGAAAAGAGAAAACACTATTCCCAGGTCAGAGGATTCACCTTGGAACCGGGAACATGCACATCTAATGTATCAACCCTATAAGCTTCCAACTGTATTTCATCCGACCGGACTCATCCCGAACCCATCATCAAGGTCCCGTGGTCTGGGAAAGGGACATCACTTAAGACATGTGCCATCCCCGAAAACCCCACCGGAAGCAGACCGAAAACGGCACTGAAAACGACCGGTTCAGCTCGGCTCGGTGGAAGCAAACGACCCCGGGAACGCCGAACCTGGGAACGACCTGGTTTACTGCGATGTGTCCCCCAAAAACACGGTTCGTTGGTCGAATTTGGGTGCCTGAAATCTCCAATCGTGTGGAATCTCCAGCTTCTGAGAAGCTGGTTCTTGGCACCTGACTCGATCCGTCTCCAGCTTCCGCACATCCCCGTGTTCAGACGTTGCACGGAGATTGGAGCAAGCGTAAGGCCCGACCGCTTTCGGGGCAGTTGGAGCAGGCTGATCGAAAGAGTTGTTGAAGGTTCTTTCAACAGGACTAAATGGAAGTTGATCTTAAAAGTATTTTTCCAGAGGTCGTGAAAGCATCCGATCATGGTCATGTTGTACAAAACTGATCCTATGTTGTAGATACAACTGGATGATTGATGGTTAGGCTAGTGCCACCTGTCTTCTTTGAGTCACCGTCAATTGAAATACACTGCTACACGAAAAGGCAACGATGCTTTGGGGCAAACCCCAGACTGCATATCCATACGCTGGCCTTCGGTTCGACCATTTTTAAATGGTCGACTTGGTTTGGTAGTGTAAATCCTTAGTAAAATAATGGCTGTTCAGTAAAAAACAATTAAATCCCTTCATACCCTTCAGCGGGTCCTTTGAAACCCAAGTGATGGGACCGACTCAAAAAATGGTCATGACACCCCCAGGTTTGCATTCTGAAGCAACTGGGAGGGCCCACCCAAACGATTTCCAGTTTTGATGTGGGTGTATTGTGCCCAGAATTGGTTTAACCCTAAGGATCCTCACCCTCAAAAACAAGGGTTTTGAGGGTACATGAGGGTACAAACCCTTGTTATAGAGGGTTCGACCCCTTCTAAGGAGGGTCCGTTCGGATCCTTAGGGAAGGGAACATCTACAGAAAAACCGTCGTTGGGGGTGAACACACCGGCTTGCTACAGTTCCCTAACACCAATTCATTGAAGGTCTAGGAAGGTCTCCTTTTGGAGGCCATGTTTAAACACAAACAACACACAATTCCTTATATAAATGCACTGCATCAGTTTCTTTCCCCAACAATCCATGTCCATGTCTGGAATGACATGTGGTCCCCGAAATTAACCCTTAAATCATCAATTACCCAGGCGGCCGTGCCTCGGCAAAGCTTCCCGTCTACATCTGCCTTTCCCACCCCAAGCAACCCTGTTTTGCTTTGTCGACCATTCCCAACCATTCTCGCACGACGGCTGGAGCCGTTGTTCGACCAGCGCAGCTGTGTTCGTATTCAGAAAGCGGTCTGCGATAAAGATTTGGCTCGCGATCCAAAAACGCTGGCCCGAAAAGTGGGCCTCTCTTCCACTCCGCCGGAGGGTGACACACCTTTGACAGCACCTGTGAACTGGCATGGGACTTACACCCTGGGAGTCAAGGTCGACTATCAGAATGGTCTGACTCGGTGACCCGAGTCTAGAACTTTCCGTTACTTCAGTCGGTCAAAGATTTCGTCGAACTGGACTTCGAACGGGTACCGTTTGGGTTTGGTTGACCAAGCATGAGAGTGTTGGCAACGAATCAACCCGCGCCCACCCTAAAGCCTCGTGAACGACCCTCCAAGACTCCGGGAGTTCGGTTTGGAGTCCGGGGTTTGGGGTCGATGTGAATGGCACTCCTATCCTCCTCTCGTTCAGCACCCCAATCTGGAACTGCTAGCAAGTACTAGCCAGCACCACCCAGTTCGGGTGTTTATAGACCCCCCCTGAAGATGTACTTTCCATCTAATAACAACTTTTTGGGTGGTGCTGGAGTAAGTATATCAGCTTGTTGGATTCCCGAAAAATCCTTGGACCCTCCACAGCATGGGTCTGACCTGATATGAGCCGAACCCTTTCCATTGGAGAAGGGCCTGGATTGTTTAGCCAAAACAAAGGTCCGGGGGGGTTCTACCCTAAGAATCCGGGCACGAAGCAACACATAGGATTTTGAGAGCCCGGACCCCTATGGGGGGTGCACCGATTCTTAGGGTAGGTACGTAGGCCCTAGACTTCCAACTAGTTTTTAATAGTCTGAATACCGAACAACCATCATTGTTTACACATGTTTACATTACAAAAGAGGATTGGATTCGAGTAACAAAACCAAGCGCACCTTCCCCCACCAGTCTGCATGACCCTTCAGTGGATCTCCCACCAATGGACCTATGATGACCTATGGATCCCATGACCCACAGCGCACCCGCGGTCTCTGCCGAAACCAGCACCGCGGGGTCTCTTGAACGGGGAAAACCCTCCTAGCAGACTAATTCCTCTCGGGACACCCCGGTGGAGCACCAAGTTGACACCCCGCCCAGACGCTCCTGGACCCTCATATGGAGGGGTCGGACCCGAATCCTCTGGAGGGGTTGGGAGTCTCCCTATGGTTTTCAGGGACCAGTCGGGCTGTTTTCACGGAGCGTCTGGGCAGAAAGAGATCGAACACGTGTTTCTTCGACCTGTGCAGCGAATCGCACCCTGCCGACACCCTGTCGACACCCTCGCTGGACTGAGCGTGAAGAGTGGCCCACATCGGACTGCAGGACTTCGCGAACAGGGCTGGCTAGAAACGACGCCTTGCATGTATGTGCGTCCTTGGCGGTTGTTCAGCTGTGTCCAACAAAGACGTTGCGTTCGTTGGTCGCAAAGTTTGGATGCTTTGATGTCAGTCGCCGGTGAAAACATAATGCCCAATCACCCAAGCACTCGGTTCACAGCGCCCACCCGTCCCACAAAACCTGTACCCAGGCACTCCGTGGGACTATCATATATGCCGCCCCAGAAGTCGACCCCCAGTCAACCACCCCAATGGAGACGGCAGCAGCGTGTTGGCAGTCCCAGATGGCGGTCGTGACCCTATCCCAGGCGCGATAGGAGGGGACTGCCATAGGACTGCCGATCCGTTGGGATGCTGCCGGGTCATGGGGGGTCTTTCTGGGGCGGCATCTATTCCAGTCCCATGGAGTGTATGCCGGAGTCCAGTCGACTATAAAAAGAATGGTCTGACGAACGGGGAACTGAGTGAAAGCCGAACTACTCCAGCCGGTCAACATTTGGTCGAACTGGACTTCTAGGGTACCCTCCGACAGGTCACCAATGGTTCGACCTGTTCGGGTCCAACAACCCTCAACTAACAGCCTGGCCAGGAGGGTGCTGGTATAGGCTTATAGGTCCAGCATAGTCGACCCATCGCCGCTACTTCGACCCGCGGATCCGGGTCTCCGTTCGACCTGGCCGCAGCTGGACCGGACCTGGACCGGACCATTCGGTTCGGCTCTCGTCCCGAACCCGGTGGAACCCGGTGGAAGTCCCTAGTCCCTGCGAATGGCAGACTCGAACAAACAAGAAACCACGGGTCTGTCTGCCAAAACGGGTCTTTTTGACCAATGACCAAAGAACGAGGTCAAACACGACAAACCCGTAGTTCGACCCGTGCGAAGCTTCCATAACCTTCATCCCCATAGCATGGATCCACTGCCGCCCTCGAAATTTGAGGCTGATGTGCTCGACACTTTGGTGTAAGTGCCAGTGGTGCCAGGGTCAGGCAAGCGTTAAGCGGATCAAAAGGGAGAAGCATCGTAGAAGTTGATGGAAGACAACAGGGAGAAACCATCCCTTTTCCAGGCGCGTTTTAACTTGCTGATGTTGCTGGACTTGTTCTTGCCATTCGTTGTTTTTCGCTGAAAGAAAAACACGATCTTGAATGGAAAGGCCTTCGCCTTTCCCCCCCCCACATCAACACCTTTGATCCCAGTAGTTTGCAGTCCAAGAGGTCAAGCTATCTCATCCTTGTCTCCGAAGCTGAGAAGGGACGAAGGGATGCTCTGCTATGCTCTGCTCGCGACCCGTCGGTTCCCAGTATTAGCCTGATCTTCAAATAGAACATTGAGCTGTTTATGTATTATAGCACTTCCTGTCTGGGTGCCCTGTCTGGATACCTATATAAGTAGGGTAGTCTAGCCAGGACACCCAGACAGGATGATCCTGGTATCTTTTCTTGTATTCGAATAGAGCACCGGACAAAATCACTTTGTGTAGACAAATACTGTTTGCCATGCTTAGTCCATATCGCCTCTGTATCGCTTTTGTATATATGACCAACACCAGTAATAACATGAAGTCTTTGGCCTGTAGGCTACCAGTTTTGGGGGTGACCACCCGCAAAGCCGACTCCTCTTTAGTTGGACTCAGCAGAAGCAGGAACTTTCAACGCAGCCCCCTGCGCACGGAATGCGCACGCGGTGCACGGTGTTAGGACTGGCATTCATGTGTGTAATACGTAGCGTGATGTTAGCATGAAGAAAAACAACACATCCATGCATTATTCTGTTTTGCATGAGGCAAAGAAACAGGAGTGTCTGACCTGCAACACACGGAAAGTATAGCAAATGTCTCCAATAGCAGATCCAACGGGTCAAAGCTACCCGTAGAAAGAGAAAGACGGAAAGAGCAAAACAGGTCGAAGGATTGACTAACCTGTCGTTGCATCCTTGCTTCAACACACGGAGTACGTTTCATTGTCTTTCATACGACGTCTTTTCAGGACAGGGAATAAAGCCACTGTCGAAACCACAGGGTTTCAGCTTCGATCAATTATGCCTCCGATCGAAAGATGTGATGCCCAGACGCTCCCGAATCCTCATATGCAGGGGTCGGACCCTCATATGGAGGGGTCGGGGGTCTCAAATCCCTATGGTTTTGAGGGACCAGTCGGGCTGTGAACGGAGCGTCTGGGTGCAAAAAAAACCGGACACTCGATCCTGGGACTGGCATATTTACCGATCAGTTCGGGTGGTTTTTGTCGGGGTCTTTCTGGGGCGGAATATATCACATGACATGGAGTGTCTATGAGACGATGCAATGCCCCAAAAAGGGATCCACGACGGCACCCTCTTTTCGGTACGGTGATGTGTTCGACAATGAGACTTGTAGGTGGTCTAGGGTCGGGTCCAGTCGTACCGAACCTGAGAAGGCACGATTGGATTTGTAGGGAATGGAATGGGTCAAACAAAACTTCACCCATACCCGGTAAGCCACATTGGTGGTGACAGCTGGCCTAAAACTGGACAAAAAATACAACACAAAACATCTATGCACCTGGACCTTCAAGGGGTGTCCAATGGAGGTCCCTTAGTAGTGTAGGGGCTTCCATTGGTGACCCCCTTGAAGGTGCTGGCACACCATTCAATCCCCAAACAGTCGAAAATTCTGAAAACTGATTTGCCAGCACCCGCAGCGAATCCTTCGCAGAGTGGGGAAGGGCTTCCCAACTGACCTCACTGGCTGGTGGAAAAAAAATCCGACCCAACCCAAGACCGGCTGGGGATCCAGTCGTACTTTCGAAGGTGAAGTTCTGAGACCAGTGTGAGGTAGGTGCCAGGAGGGTCCAGTCATACCTTCTGAGGTACGACTGGATGCCTAGGGCAACAGAAATGCCAGATCACTTTCATCCCATGTCCATCGATTTGGAGTACCTCCCAGACGCTCCAAAGAGGCTTTGGGCCCTCAAAACCATAGGGATTTGAGGGTCCAGGAGCGTCTGGGCTGGGCCTCACTTCGTTCGTACCGAAACTCGTCGGACACGAGTTTTCAAACACGACGTCAGGTCAGCCCCAGGTCGATCACCTCCTTTTCAACTCCAGGTACCTTCTCGGAACTTCGATGTTTGTTCACACCTTCTACCAGGTCCTACCAGGACCCATCCAAAACTATACACTCCCTAGAACTAACATGGTTACTTCGGAAGACCATGAAATCCGAAGACCAAACAGGGGCTTTCACTCCACGTAACCATGTTAGTAACTGCAGTTGGGAGAGTTCCCAAACTGAAGAGGGGGGGGGTGAAGGTGATCTCCAAAAACCAACGGAAACTGGAAGGTCCCACGGGTCCGTCTCTCCAGTCTCTGCCATCACACCGTGCCAACACGCCAGGCACCGCGCTCCCCGGGCGCCGTGAGCACCGCGGGATCGCGCCAACGCGAAGGCGGTAGGGGGGGGTGGTCGTGTCCACGAGGCGCATGAGTTCCTTGACACCACAAGGATTAGAAAGGTGGTGAAGAAATGGTTGTGTCCAATTCCAAAGCTATTGGATTTGTGATGAAGAGATCAAGAAATAAGTTTGTATTTCTTTCTGGTGCATTGGAACTTTCTGGTGCATTGGAACTTTACTGGTTCTTTTGGTGATGGCACTGATAATCTTTGCACTTTCCAGTAAAAGTACACAGAACATTCTTCGAGCGCTCATCGAAGCACCAAACTCATTTGCCTCAAAACTCTTGGCGTGTTCAAAAGTCTGGTTGCCCCTTGAAACAGGTTCTGGCAATAGGAGATGCCTCAACCTACCTTCAGGAAAACGAAGAGCAACATATCATGACCGTATAACGCAATTGTTTGTGGTGCCATAATGTCGAAACGGAAGGCACTGGCACAATGGATATCCTCCTCTTCATGTCTGACTGGTCTAGACGATCTCCTTGCGGTCAAGGTGAAGCTACTGAATTCACTAATCGAAACAGCTCGGCCAGGGGGTACGGCCAATTGCAATCAGGCCTTCCAACTTGTACTGCTATGTACTGCTTGGAGTGCAAAACCAACACACAGTATTCCTATTCCAGCACCTTCCAACAGGTCTGCGAAATGGAGGGTTGGGAAGGGCCCTGTCACAGGTTTCAATTGTGTGACCTGTTGGCCGTCGGTGCTGGTTTTCATATCCCAATGAGTGAAGAACCGGTGGCTCATGGCTCAAGGATAGCTTCACCGCTTCACGCGACCCGTTCGGCCCCGGACCTAGAAGTTGGACCCGAATCGGGACTGGAGGGGTCTGGGGTCTCAAATCCTTATATACCTGAACCTTCAAGGGGTGTCCAATGGAGGTCCCTTAGTAATTAGTGTAGGGGCTTCCATTGGAGACCCCTTTGAAGGCGCTGGTAGTTTTATTGGGGACCGGTCGGGCTGTGAATGGAGCGTCTGGGCAGGAGCATTGCAACAAAACTGGCCATCCTTCATCTTCACTCAAACAAGAGCTGTTGGGCACAGGAGCATCAGTTTGGGCACGGCAGGAGCATTGCGGTCGTTTGACTCGGCCACCAGCTTCTTCAAAGTGATCTTTTGAAGGTTCCTAAGTGACCCTTAGGCCTTAGGAGGCTTAAGTAACCTCAAACCAGGTTATCAAGTACGGTCACTTTGAAGAACCAGGCAGTTGGAAAAGATGTTGCTATACCCACCCTCGATGCTCGGCACGGTGACGCGTGGAGACCGGGTTTTGGCCTGGCGACCCCAACATCTACCGAAGCTGAGAAGAGACGAAAACGGATCCGTGGCGAAAACGGATCCCCGAGTTGGGCGGCCCTTGTTCCGTGGGACCTGTCGGTCGTCCGCGACCTGGTCGACAGGTCCGGACGACCGACAAAGCACGTATGTGGGACCAGCGGATCTGGGAGACCTTCCATGATTCGTTTCGTTTCACGGGCATGTATACGGTCTCCACGATGAGGAGTCAAAGCACAGCTTTTGGGGGAACAGCCGAAGACCAAACAGAAACAACGAGTTCACTGACGTTATTGTGCATGTCTTGGTATGTATTCGCACAGTTTTGGTTGTGATTACAAAGAGGTCGACAGGACAGTTGGACATGCGCTTCGACCAACAACAGCTCGACCAACGGTTTTTGGAAGAAACCTGTGCATGTTCCTGCAGTGCGGCAGGATACTGTTCTTCCCTAAGGATCCGAGTTCGGACCCTGCTGTTCAGAGGGCTTGGAGCCCTCAAAATCCTGGTTTTTGATTGTCCGGATCCTTAGGGTTTCATTCATCCTCTGCCTCTAGTGCAAGTTCATACGTGTTGATTGCCACCAATTGCCTGAAACAGCCTGGCTGCCCCCCAAGCTTGGCTCTTCTTCAAACAAGGTGCAATCAAAGGAATCACTCGCATCATCTCGCATATGGGTGTGGATCAGCAAATAATAAATACCTAGAGTGTAACAGTGAAAATAGCTAAAACCAATATTTCCAGCGTGGCAACTCTCTCTCTCTCTCTTGATCTGTGTACGGGCACGCAATGCCTTCCGAATACCAACCCAGTGGTGTTTGGGCTGAACATCTGTGGTCCGACCTGCAGATCCTCCACTGCCACTGCCAGTTCCTCCATCTGCGACTTCCCGGATGTGACTCGAACCTCTCACCGAACACGGGGACCGTACCTCAGGACCTTTCACCCGGAGAGGATGCACCTGGCCTGCTCCCGCTTGGTGCACCAGGCACCCGAAACAAGGGTTTGGTTCGGGGACATGAGGGGACAACCCTTGTACAATATCCCAGACACTCCATGGGACTGCCATATATGCCGATCAGTTGGGGTGGTGCCAGAGGGGTCAATGGGGCGGCAGTCCTATGGCAGTCCCATGGGTCGTGTCTGGGTATATAATTAGCAGGCTTCGATCCCTTGAGACTGGGTCCGAACTTGGATCCTATCCGGGTGAAAGACATGGTGCCGGCTGTTTTCACACGTCCAGCAGACTTATGTCGAAAAGCCATCACATTCTAGAGATTGTGATCGAATACTGCCATACAGTCAACTGAGATATGGTGATAGATGGCACGAACAGTTGATTCTCAGACCATATATATATATATATCTCGATATGAAGCGGTCAAAGTACCAAGTACGGCATCAAGTATACGGCGATATAAGGCGATCCAAACCCTGTAAATACCCAAAAGGTCCCAAAAGGATACCCAAGAAAACCGCTCCAAACATGAAGAAACGATGCAAACATACTGGAGCCCCGCAAATTTCGCAAATTTTGTTCTCACAAATGTGAACTAGAATCGTCTCAAACCTCCCCTCTTTCTGCTCGCCCAGCTTGGGGAAGAAGTCAACTGTCCCACACCAAATGGTTCTGTCCGAAGGCAAATAATTGACTGTGAAAGTGCTTCCCTACCCATTCGACTGGAGCCAAATTAGAACAAGGAGATCCCCACATATCGACCCTCTGGAAGCTTCGGGAAAAACACCAAGATGGGTCCCATTGGGAAGGACACCTCGCATAGCAAAAAATGCACATCCCAAATCACACAAATTGAGGCTAAATCCGCGGAGAAACGCTGACTCTCCACATCAATGATCCCTCTCAGCAGTGATCCCTCTCAGCAGAGATCCCTCACTCCGCCTATTTCTGCAACGGCTTCGGACTTCTCCCTATCATGCCCACCGCTCAGCAGTTCTTGTCAACTACCTCGGACCCAGCGTCCCTCTTGGCGCAAAGCGGAATCGATTCAATGGTTTTGCTGGCCAGGAACCAGAATGAAGTCAAAAAAAGAGGACTCACGCAAAGGTGCTTTGCACAATAACATCACAACTATACCAGCACCTCCAACAGTCACCAAGCTGCAGACCTGTGACAGGGCCCTTCCCAACCCTCCATGCTGGAGACCTGTTGGTGGAAGGTGCGGGTACACATCTATGCACCATATCAGCTTCTTACCCAGACACTCCATGTATGCCATATATGCCTACATTGGGGTGGTTTGAGGGGTCAATGTAGGCATATATGGCATACATGGAGTGTCTGGGTTAGTTGCTTTCCTTGGTCCGATGCCGTGAGAAAAAAGAGTCTCTTAAGCAGGGTCCATGACGATTCTACCTCCAGCCGTGGCCAAAACAGGAGAAGTTGGAATTGATCTCGAAGCTCGCTTCGGATGTCCTTTCTGTTAGAAACACAATGAAGCAGTTGTGGGAACCCGCCGAAGCGGTTGTTTGTTCTTGGAAAAGTCTTACCCTGCCAGGTTTGCGCCAGGACTGAACTTCAGCAAGCGTGCGTGCGTAACGACAACAGAGCACCAGAAGGTTCTGAACCAACGGGCCAAGACCTAATTCATAAACCCCCCCATAACCCTCGCATTCAAAGACCATTAATTACAACAATGGTTGACCTGGCTTTGTAGTGTAAAATCCGTAGTCAATGGTTCTCGGGTAAAGACGTTGGACTCCGATCGGGATGTAGACTCTTGACTAAATCCACCCCCTACCAACACATCTGGCGAAGGCAGGGCGAAGGCATTGGGTCGCCTTGGTTTCTGTCTTCGTTCTCGAACGACCCGGTCCAGTCCAAGAGGCCGAGAGCAAGGGAACGAAGGTCAAGACGATGGCCAAGTGGATAGCATGGCCGACGGTCTTGACCATGAAATCCGAAGACCAAAGAGATTCTTCCCTAAGGATCCGTGGACCCTCCTTAGAAGGGATCGAACCCTCTATAACAAGGGTTTGTACCCTCAAAACCCTTGTTTTTGAGGGTGCGGATCCTTAGGGTTAGGGATTTGCAAATATATGGCAAATATATATACCGAACCTGAAGTTCGGTACTGACCTGGCTCCACTGGTCGCTTGGCTTCCCCAAGAAGCACATCACTGACTTTGCGTGTATTCTAGAATCCCTGGGCCCATGTGGATGATGGCTCAGCTGCAGACCTTTCCCTATAATCTTCCTGGAGTCGACCCGGAACTCGTACCTCGGAAAATGGGTACGTACAAGTACCTGTTTTTGAGGGGTCATGTCCCCATTTTCGGTACTGGGTCAGTCGGGTCCAGGTAGTGATGTTAACCGACTGTCAGAGGTAAAGACATCAAGATCGAGAAAGTCATACCCAATGCATCCCAGGCAAGCCACTATATATATAAGGAATCAGGGATTCTAGGCAGGTCTATGGTTTTAGTTGGGACTCCCAGCTATAGTCTAGTGGTTTGCCTGGATGTTTTGGGATAGGACACACCCTCGTCGACGAGACCTGACTTCGTCATCTGCGCCGAGGGACCAAAGTCTTCGTTCCGTGGGTGGCGTGTGCGCCGTGTGCGCCTTCTTGCCGTCCTGAAGCGGGAGAAGCGTGGCGTGGCTGCAGGCGGCTGGGCTGTCGGCTGGGGATCGGAAGCGATCACTGAAGGTTGGAGGTCCAAAGAAGGCTGGCCATACACTCATTGTGGAAGTCTCGGTTCGCTGTACTCACATCGAACAAGATCTTTGTCCTGGTTTACTTATAAATATACTGTACTTGGGTATTTATCCCTGCTGCACCGCCTTCTCAGTGAGTACGCTGCAGCTAAGCCTGGACTCTGACGCCCTTGAGGAGCTCAGGGAAAGGGGTAGACAAATGAACAATCCCCCGGAAGTAGTTGCACTCAAGGAAACCATACCGTGCGAGAAATACAGAAGGATAGTTCAGAGCGAGGAGGATGTTCTTGTCAGGCGGAGGTATTTGCCTCGAATCTCAAGCGCCTCAATTTGTCCGGTCCCTCAAAACCTAGGGATTGTTGAGAAACCCCTGACCCGAGTATTCGGGTCCGATCCCTCTAAATATGAGGGCCCATGAGAGTCTGGGAGTAATTCTTATACAACAGTGATTGTTCGGTATTCAGACCACAAAAGGGAAGCCCATACCAAATAATATATCATATATATAACATGATTCCAAACCCAGCCAAATACAACCAATGATCAACCAGGAGTCACGTTCGACGGTCTTGAGTCCCATCGATGTGACGACGGGGCACCCCGACTGCCTTCATGGATCGCACCCGTTTGACGTCCATTCATCTCCATTCTGATCGTTCCCACCTCCTGCGCCATCCCGCGAGTCCTTCCCAGACCCACCCGCCGAGGATCAATGATCTCCGCATCCGTGTTGGCGGAGGCACCACTACAACCACACCATGCGCCTCGAGTTACGCAACGCACGCACGCACGTCCAGGTTCCGCGCGGTGCGCAAAGCGCGCGGAGCGCGCCGATGGACCAACCAGGGTGGCTTTGTATCACTCCACGAAACCCATAAAAGGCAATGTATCTGACGTCGGCAGTGCCATGGAAGGATACTACTGACAGTTATAAGTTATAAGTATTTAAATAACAAGAAACTACGAATGGTTTTAACACCTTCGTGCATGTCAACAGTCTGCACCACACCATCAGGAGCATCAGTCTGAGATAGGCTGTTGAACTTTCTTCAATTAAGGCGACCGTCGAAACAGGTTTGACGCCTTGACCATTGAAGTAAAACAGGCAATTATTATACCTACCAGGACACCCTAAGGGGTGACTATTGATAGCCCTATTAAGGGGTGTCCATTAACCACCCCTTGTGGGTCCTAGTATAGACTGGATAGATGCCGACAGTTTTTTACCAGAAAGGATCAATCCTGGCAGGCTCTGCAAGTTCCTCGAAGTCGCGGCGTTTCGCACACATCTGATCTGGGTGGGTTTGTTGGAAAATCCCTCCCTGCCCGCCAGACCCTTCTGGCAGAACACCATCGATTGAAGTGACTGAGCAGTTCTCATGGAGAGCCAGCCCTAGAGAATTGAAAGGAAGAACCTCCATGTTAATGTCGGGAAAACCCGGATCCAGTCGTAACTTCTGAGAAGGTGGGACTGGGGTGGGTGCCATTGTCGGGTCCAGTCATACCTTCTCTGTGCCAGCTCCTGGAGCCCGTAACGCCGGGCAGGGCAGGGAGATCTCACTCACATTCGATATGTTCTGGAGGGTCTGGAGATCCTCAAGAAATCCTCCCACCCAGACGCTCCAAACAGGCCTTGGGCCCTCAAAACCATAGGGATTTGAGGATCCGGACCCCTGCATATGAGGGTCCGACCCCTGCATATGAGGGTCCAGGAGCGTCTGGGCACATCTGGAATTCGTGCCAGGCGTGCACGTCTTCTGACATCCCTATAGAAGCGAGCATTTGATGGATAGAAATCCAGGCCGCAGGCCGGACGTGGACTCTTCGTGAATGAACCTCCAAGAATCAAGAATGCTTTTCTACCAGGATCTTCCAACAGGTGGTTTTAGAAGCCTAACAGGCGGCTTCTGGGCACTTGTTGTCACCAGGAAACACCTGTTGGAGCGTCTGGGCCATACATCTCCAGGCATAAGGGGGGTTCTCCTTCATCAACACCCGTTCGCCTTTCACTCGACCATTTCATGCACATGGTTCATGGGTGTTGCTGTGTAAAACGCGTGTGTAAAACATTGTAAAACAAGGGGTGGCTGGGTGGCTCAGTACAAAAAGAACAATGAAATCAAATGGCGGTTGGATGTGGTTGGAGGCCGAGGAAGCAGTCAACATTGGTGAGCTGTCAACAACACCTCCAACTCTCCGCCTGGCGAGCTGTCTGAGGAAGAAGAGGCCTGCCAGGAAGATGATGCAGGTATGAGAACAACCCATGGTCCATGTATGGAGTCACATGGGAGTTGGGTGGTTTTTCAGTCTCACCCAGGGCTCGTGGATGTGACACCCCCGACTTCTTCTCACATGGAACTGCCCGACTTCTTCTCCAAGTTTCCACACCCCTATACTTCCCCTAGGGCTCCAAGTACCTTCTCAGAAGGTGGGACTGGGGTGGGTTCAGAGGGTCCAGATACCTTCTGAGGAAGTACCACTGGAGCCCCATACTTCCGTGCCCTTAAAGACCGGTCGAAGCCCGGATTCGACTTTTCCGGATGTCTCCATCCCAGACACGACCTGTCTGGGACTGGCAGGACGGACTGCCACCCCAGAGGTCGACCCCCCTGGCCACCACCACTGATCGGCAGTCCGTCCTGGCAGTCCCAGACGGGTCGTCTGGGCATAGGTTCGGGTTCTGGAACGCCCCCAGATCAGGAGGTCCATAGGACTGGGCAATCCCGATCAGGCCATCGGGTGGTTGCTTGAAGTCGGGGTGAATGTATGGAGCATATGCCAGTCCCATGGAGTGTATACTACCCAGATGCGACCCCTAGATCCTCATATGGAAGGGGCCGGACCAGATCGGACCCGAATCCGAACTGGTCAGGGGTCTGGACCTTTGCTTCGGAACGCAGCCGACTGGTTTCGTCTGGGTACCAGTCACGGAGCGTTCTCTGTGCCGATCCGAGGTTTGGGGTGCTCATATCGACTCGGATGGGACTTAAACCCTAGGGCTCCTGGCAGAGATGGATGCCATGTGTTCACCTGACTGGTCAGTTGGACCTCAGTTTCCCTAGGGCTCCTGGCCCACCTCCATGAGGTTCGATGGTTGGGGTGGGTGTCAGGGTCTAACCACCGAACCTGAGGAGATGGTGGACAGGAGCCCTAGGGAAAAACCACCCCGTCGTGACTCCTGGTAGATAACATCATCTCCAGTCCCATGGATTCTTAGCGCCCGGATAGGATCCGCACCCTCAAAAACAAGGGTCTTGAGGGTACAAACCCTTGTTATAAAGGGTTCGACCCCTTCTAAGGAGGGTCCACGGATCCGGGTGGAGTAATACGCTCCCAGCTCACAGAAGACCCTCTGCTGCTGCAAGACGGTCCAGTTCAGATGGTCCACCATGTGGACTGCTTTCATCGTTCGGCACCATTTCTGCGTCCTTTGGGCCGGTTTCGTTTGGGCCATTTCTGCCATCGTTTCAGCGTTTAGAGTTGGAACGCCCAAACACATGATCCTTAAGCTTGAAAGGAACGGACTACCTGCGGGTGATTGGTGTTCACCAAATAGACAAAGGAACCTGGAACCCCAGTCCCAACCAGAAAGAAATGGATGGAACGAAACCCAGTCCCAACCACTTCCTATGTAAAGGATTTCAAGCTGGCGCCATATTGGGACAACCACTTGTTTCTGGTTGTTTGGGGGTCCAGGAACATATGTTAGTCTTTAAGGAACCGTCGTCTTCCTTTCGGGACGTGAACGAGTCGACTGCTCGATCTGTCGCGGCGCATCCGCGTCACTGACGTCGATCTGTTCGGCGCCTGAGTCTGGTCTTCACCTCGCCACTTTCCCGAGAGCTTCTTGGACATCCGCGAGAGGCCTTGTGACCATTGAGCCATGCCTGCACCCACTGTACGCCCAGCGTCGTCGAAAGGCACTGAAGACGGACGGAGGACGGGTGGCCAAGACGATCGTCCGAGGCGAGTGGTGTACAGGTGGGAGCACGCTTCATACGAAGTGCTGCATGGAGTCACTTCCTAACCCCAAACACTTGCATATCTTGTATGAAAGATATTGCCGGCCCCGATTTCAACCACCCCGGGCCTTGGATGCCAAGCACTGCCAGTCCCATCAGTCGTGTCACTTTCTACAATAAGTGATTTCCTGAATACTCCTGAGTGACTTGTGGTTTTGAGTGACAACACTTTGATCATTGGATCAAAGATGGTCAAGGAATCTAGCTCTTCTAAGCCGCCGTTGGCGTCATCTACTCGGTTGTTTCACTACCAAGCTCCAAGAGGATTATCTTGTTACCCAGATGCTCCTGGACCCTCATATGGAGGGGTCGGACCCTCATATGGAGGGGTCGGACCCGAACCAATCCCTATGGTTTTGAGGGACCCAAGGGCTGTTTGGAGCGTCTGGGTATATCGTTTTATCTCGCTCTTCTCAACTGGTAAGATCTCAAACATCGCATGAAACCCGGCTGAAGAAGGCGTCTTGCTGCTCAAACGCCAGCTAAATATGATGTTTGTATTGCTCGTCAGCTAACACCCGAGTTTTGTTTCTCATATATATTGGATATCTTTAGGACCAAGTGTTTCTTTGAACCTGCAGCGGGTTCGCTTTTTGGACCCCAGACCCTCCTAATCCATCCCCCGTGGGTTCCACCGTGGGTTCCACCTCCCAACCACCGCCTTGGGATGCGTCCTCTGGAAGCCACGAGTTCATGAAGGAAGCGAGAGAATCCATGGCGAAGGAGTCTCAAAAGACCCAACGGATCGCAAAAACGCGTGGAAGGCGAGACTTCGCGCGCGTCGTTTGGGTATTGATTTTCGGATAAAAGCTCCGAAAACGCGTCGGTCTTGGGTCAAGACGTCAGCTGCGGGTCGGATGAAGGAAGTGGGTCGAGTCGAGCGCGGCAGCGGATGGTGGTGGATCGCATCCAGAGCGGCGATGGTGGTTGTGCACTCTGAGACTGATTGACCTGTGGTCACGCGGCACATCTATTCTGCCCTAAGGATCCTTACGGACCCTCCAGTCTGAAGGGATTGAACCCTGCTGTATTGCTGTTCACAAGGGTGACTGGGGCCCCGAACCAAACCCTGGTTTTTGAGGGTGCGGATCCTTAGGGTGTGTCATTTTTCGCACCAAAACACCCAGGGTTCGCCGGTGCCATGACCCACGTGGCCACCAGGATCATCCTGGATCTGCTGGGTGTCCTGGCGGCTCGACTACCCTACGTCGAAACAGACAGGGCACCCGGGTCCAGGAGTTGCGAGGCATGTTCTTCTTTGAAAAAGATCAATGTGGAAGTTGGAGGATGTCCGCATCGAGACCTCCCAAGGTGGGAAGGTGGACGTCCTGGCCCCGAACGAAGGAGCATGTTCCGTTCCGAGCATGTTCAGCGTGTGAACTCCACTGCCATCATGTGCCCCACCGGGCGTATGGTGCCTGACATGGTGCACGATGGTCTTCGTGCAGCCAAACGATTTGGCCAAGGACACGTATATCACCCTGTCATGCACACGGAGAACGGGACGAGTTCGGACTTCCAACGCTTCAAATCCGCATCTTCGAGGTCCCAACCCAAAGCACTCCACTTCTGACTGGCATATTTGCATCCAACACGGGGTGGTGGACTTCGGGGCCGTTCTTAGGGGACCCTTTGGGCCATCCACCAGCGCTGGTGGATCCACCACCCTCGGAACCCGTCGAGAAGTCGAGACGGTCTTTGGGTGTCGTCGTCCTTGGGTGCCCAACGATCGGAGCAACTGGACCTCTTCCAGGACCTTCCCAGTGACCTCTTCAGAATTGATAAGTGACCTGAAATCAAGGCCTAAGTGGCCTCATTCTGAGATCTCAAAAGGTCACTGGGAAGGTCCTGGTTGATGAGGTCAACATCCACGTGGACGAGTACGTCGAGTAAACACCGGAAAGGATCCGAGGAACCGGACCCTCCAGTCTGAAGGGATCGAACCCTGTGAACTCAAGGGGTGACAGGGGCCCCGAACCAAACCCCTGGTTTTAATTGTTTCGGGTGCGGATCCTTAGGGCATATAGTAAGATACCCTGCTTGTTATATAGTATAAGATGACATCGTACACAGGGTAGACTGCGCCCTGCCGCACGAGGTAGACCGGGCGCCCCGGGCTGTGAGATGATGAAACCGGACCCCGAAGATTGGACCTTCCAAGGCCCCGACGTCCGCGAACGAGTTAAGGACACTCGTTCTGCCGTTCGTTCAAGCGTTCGTGCTGGGCCGTTTAGTTCGAGGCGTTCTGAACGCCAGGAGCACGTAGGTGCAGGAGTCTAAGGTTGGTTCCTATATCCCAGACATGACCCGGACCTGGGACTGCCAGGATGGACTGAGAAAAGGCCTGGGGTGGTTGAAGTCGGGGGTCGACCTCTGGGGCGGCAGTCCAGGATTGGCAGTCCCAGATGGCGGTCGTGTCTGGGTATTGACGGGCGAGCTCGGAAGGAGCTGGTACATGGAAGAGACATTGGCCCCGAATTCCACCATCTCTATGCCCGACAGAAGTCCAGTTCGACGAGATCTTTGACCGACTGAAGTAAAGAACATTCCGAACTTCGGGTCACCTAGTCAGACCAGTCTTTTTATGGTCTTTGACTTTCAGGGTATGTATACGTTTGGGCCATGGACATGGGTTTGGGCCATGGATTCGATGCCGAGGACCCCTCAAGTGTCAGGACTTCTGCGGAGGGTTCCGGTGCAAGGAAGAAGACCCGGGCGGGCACGATGTGAAGCACATCCTCCGTGATCACCAGCTATCCCAACCCCAAAAACATAAAACACACACGGTGCGAGAGGGGAGAGGTGCGAAAGTCTCAGCGCAACGGTACGTACGATTGTGAACTTCAATTCTTCCTGGACACACCCAGCTCCATCTCCAGCCATCCCCTTGCCCATCGCTCAGCCCCAGCAATCTCCAGCCAGCTCCAGCCCTTTAACCTGACATCTCCAGCCGAACAACCCGACATATATGAGGAGAAGCTATGAAGTAAATTAAGTGTACATAAGCTATGAACATATTAAGTGCCATATATCAGTATATCATCTCCACCCGACTTATATGAAGTGTACATGATAAGAAGTGAGAGTGCCACCAGTGCCTCTCCTGGGTAAGAGCCGCCCGCACCAACGTTATTCTGCTTGGTCGCGATCACTGCTATATAGCTTTAGCTAGGGAGGTCATTTTCATTTGGAAACGAACATGCATATCCTGCATCATGAGGTGTGTCTGGTGGAGGTTGGAGAAAACATGGGAGAAAACATGTAAAACACATAAGGTTTTCACATATCATAATGTCTGACTGACTATATTTCTCTATCGTATCATGCGCATCACCAGGTCCATGAAAGGCAAACAAACAACTCCTCTCAACAGTCTTTGTCTTACTAAATCTTTCATGGTTGCATTTCTCAAATATATGTAATATGTGCTTTAAAATTGTACATGTTCAGGGAGACCAACATATATCAAACATCAACGCAAGACTTAGAGTTGAACGCAGCATGCATTGGATGAGTAAAATAGAAGGAGTCTTTACAATCACGTACAGGAGCATCTTGTCTTCTGTTTGTCTCTCAATGTACCCCCTGATGGTATCCCTCAGTGTTTGGTAGGTCTTCTTAGCAGCCCCTTCACTCAAGCTATGGTATGCACTCATATCATATATTCGCCATGAGGTTGGATTCCTGATCTTCCTCCAAAGCAAATCTCTCAGTGTATCTTCATGTGGTATGTCACTAGGTGTCATTCCAGCAATGATTTCGTCTAGCCGCCTAGCCTTGAACAGCTAAAATCACCTCTTGAGGCAAAATGCTTACGGATTCAACCCTTTCACTTTCACTTTCACTAGCGCACAGTGCGTTGCCGCGCAGCGCCTTGGCTGTACGGATTCAACCCAACCCATGGAAAAACTCCATCATTGGGCCACTGGAAAGGGTGAGGGATCGATCCACCCTGCACCCACCACCCATCGGCGCTGGTCCTCGGGTGACGCCCGCTCGCCTGTTGGGTGCGCGTCCAAGGGCCTGGGTGAAGGCTCGCGCTTGCCGGTGGAGGTGGGATGGGATGAGAGGGTGTGATCCGCGACGCCAGCTGTGACGTGGGAAACACACTCCATGTCCATGGTCCTGTCCTAGAAAAGGAACCACCCATGGATTGGAAGGGTCACGCTGGAACTCTGCGCTGGAACTCATAGGTTGAAACATGTTGGAAGAACATGGATGCGGTTCACATGATGAAGGGGGAGTAGGTTCAATGCTTTTGTCAAGCAGTAAAAATAGATCACTACAGCATTTATAGTGTTTCATGTGGAATAGCTCTGTGTTCAGCTCTATAACTGAAATGTTGATATGTTCGAACCGCACTTGGGAGTGCTTTACTTCAAACAACAGCGGATGTTGATGGTTCAGTGATGTTCAGTGGGATCTTAACAAGCACAGTAAAGATCTCTTGACTTCCGATCAGCATGAACCCAAACAAAACAGTGGTGCTACATGATGCTACCAACAGTGATCATCTTGGAACTTCAGTAGGAACCGGTTGACCTTTTTTCTTTTTTTGAAACATCTCCGAATCCGCAAAAACGATCAAACACAAAGCATCACCCAATTTCTCCGCAAGTCAGCCCCCCCGTTTTTTTCCATCAACGCCCTATGGGACGGCGGACTGCCGAGCAGTTGGCCCCCTGAAAGCTGGGACCAATCTGTCAGTCCGGAGTGTCGGTCGGGCATAACGAGCCGACTGAGACGGTCGGGGGGTCTGAGGGTTTCTCACCAATGTTTGTGGACCGGGACCGGAAGTAGGGCGGAGTTCGGTCTGGGCGGAGTTCGGTCATGCGGCTTGGAGAGGGCAGGTGGGCACGACTTAGAGCATTGCAAATGCTGTTTTTGTGGGAGGTAGGGTTCAAGTGAGGGTGCAGATTTGAGAATCTGTGAGTTGTCGTAGACTTTTATATAATCGAACAAAAAAAAACACATACATAAAAAGATACTCATGGATTGCAAAACCTCTTCAAACAGTGCACATATTACATATATATATATGTCTACAGTCACTCAATGATGCTGGTTGCTGCACTCCATACCATCATGTTCATGTTCAACTCATTCCCTTCGACTGAAGATGATGCCACTTTCCCTTCGACTGAAGATGCCGTGCCACTCATTCACCCGAAAAGAGCCAAAACAAAAACAGGTTCAACGCACGATGTTTCCAAAACCCTATAGAACCACAACCCCGAATGACGTTTCGGCGGTACCTCGTGGTGTCGCCAGCCACAGGCAGGTGAAGAAACAGCCGTAACCGTCACGTACCCCAAAACCGAGCGGCAGAGGGGGATCCATTGGATGGACACCACTTCAAGTAGGCACACCGTCCGCCTGACAGGCACACCGTGTGTTGAACCCTCGCGACCGGCCTGGCCGACGGCTTTCGGAGGTCGGGTCCGGCCATCGGGTGTGGCGCAGGCGTTGCGCCAGCCATTCTGGTCGCCACTCGCAAGGCATGCAAGAAAGATTCCACCAACGGGAAGTCGACTTCCTTTGCTCTACTTTCGACCAGTTGCTTCATCCCAAACGATTCATTTGCCAAACATCTACACAGCCTTGGCTCTGGGGGATCTCCTGTAGATGAAAGTGGTGTCCAGAACATGTTCAAAGAGGACTTACCTTCATATCTCTTTGGTACAATCAAGTCAACCACTGACCTCCGGGGTAGGAAGAGGCACTCGCAAACCTTGTGACAGCCAACACAAAGTTCGTTACTTTGCTACACTCACAGCGGCATCACCAGCACTGCCCTTCAAGGGAAGCGGGGTCACTTCAGAACACAAGTTTTAGTTCACTTTGGAACACAGGGTTTTAGTTCGCTTTGGAACACAAAACATGGGTCACTTTGGAACACAAAACACCCAAAAACATGGAAGGGTTAGCAAAAAGCGAGATCACTTTGGAACACAACGCACCTGATTTTTTGGTTCACTTTAGAACACACACACACAGACACAGATGGGGAGGGTTTAAGGATGAAGGATGGGGTGGGGTGGGGGGGATGGGGTGGGGTGGGTTGCGGTTAGCAACCAGACAGTGCGACTCTGAAGTGCTGAAAGTTGCCAGATTGGACAAGGCCAACATCTTCACAAAATCCTCGAATCTACTAGCGATGGCCTTCCTAGTCGTAGCGATGGCCTCCAACCTACTAGCTCTGACACGCGTTCCGAAGCGATACCGTTCCCGCGTTCCGAAGCGAACTATTTTCTGCGTTCCGAAGCGACTCCCTCGCCCCCTTCAAGCAGCTACACAATCTCAAGACCTCAACCTCCTGAAGTCTCTAAAACCCCACAGCTAGCAAACTCACCATATGGTTCACCAACCAGCACCTTCAAAGGGTCACCAATGGAAGCCCCTACACCACTAAGGGACCTCCAGACAGGACACCCCTTTTTCAGGTCCAGAAACCCTAGTGTTTTCTGGGGGTGATGTCTGGCAGGTGGTTGCTGCACTGGTTGCCTTTGGCCTGCTGAGTTTCAATATGTTTCAATGACTCTTCTCGCAGTCAGGACGATCCCCCCACCCCCGCCACCGTCAGGACCCCGCGCCAGTGCATCGGCGAAGGAATCATGCCATCGTGCCTTGGGGAGCATGGCCATGCAGTGAATTTGAGAAGCACATGGTGTATAAATCGTGGTCCTTTTCAAGCAGAACGTTTGTTTTCATAGTCTTCTAGCCAACCTGGTCGCTGGTCACGCTGGTCCAAGACCCAGCGCGAGCGGGTTGGGCCGTGAACACCTGACTAGGAGCGATAGGACGCTACTAGGAGATCCTGGCATGGCTACTAGGAGCGATCGGACTCTACTAAGTCTCCAGGAAAAAACGTGTACAACGCGCTTCCACATCTCACTGTCTCGCATGAGGAGTGGTTCACTCAGCCCGTGGCCCTGCAGGCGTTTGTAGAAGCACTTCGGCATCAGCCTCGGGTGAGGATCCTGTTGTCCAAACTGAAGACCGTATAGGGGATCGTGGTGTGGAAACCCGAACCTCATAATCAGGTTTGGTATACTTGGACCCGACCCGGGCACCGGCAAATCACGGTGTCGAACACATCACCGTACCGCAAAGAGGGTGCCGTTGTGGATTCGTCCGTACAAAGAGTGAGTGAATCAAAGATTTAATCTATATAGATTCTAATAGAGTCTAACGTCGGCGATGAATGAACCGCCACTGTGTGGTATGCTGTATGGAGATGTTGTATAATCCACCCAGACGCTCCTGGACCCTCATATGCAGGGGTCGGACCCTCATATGGAGGGGTCCGGACCTTCTCACCAATCCCTATGGTTTGGTTCGGGCCCAGTCGGCCTGTTTTCACGGAGCGTCTGGGCAGTCAGTGGGGTTCTTTCTTTCAATCACGCGTCGACGACATGATTGGATGGATCAACCACACGATGGCTGCCATGGCGACATGCCAAGAGAGGTGAAAGTGACCGACTGTAGGACCATTCTGGAGTACCATACCCAGACACTCCATGTATGCCATATATGCCTACATTGGGGTGGTTTGAGGGGTCAATGTAGGCATATATGGCATACATGGAGTGTCTGGGATATATATGCCCAAACACTCCATGTCATGTCATATATGACCGCCCCAGAAAGACCACCCCGACTGAACCACCACCCCATCGGTCGTACCAGTTCCCATGGAGTGGGAGTGGGATGGTCTACCCACCCGCGACGAACGAAAGGCCCCGAATCCGTTCAGCAGGGGTCGGAGCTTCCTCATCGGGACGGGTCGGGGGTCCGGACCTTCAGCCCCCAATCCCTATGGCCCTATGGTTTGGTGAGGGCCCAGTCGGCCTGTTTTCACGGAGCGTCGACGGGTAGATGTTCAGAAAACATCCCCAGACACGACCGCCATCTGGGACTGCCATAGGACTGCCGCCCCATTGACCCCCAAAACCACCCCAATGTAGGCATATATGGCATACATGGAGTGTCTGGGATCTGAAAACCACCCTTGATGGTGGAATGAACGAATTTCGATCCTTCGCGGTCGCTCGGACTCCACATCTGGATCGATGCGATGCTCGGTCGACCAGGACTGCAGGGTTTCTCTACGGTCTACGGTCTACGTTTTGAGTCTTTGGAACGTGGTAATAGCTAGCAGCTACCACCAGGAGTCACAAACGGGTGGTGTTTAGTCCCTAAGTGAGTGGATAATAGGCACTCCTAACCTCCATTAAGCACCCCGTCTTGTGACTGCTGGCAGGTATCTAGATCGGGACTGCGACAGATCGGTTCCACAACTTGAAAAAAAGCGACGGGTTGAGTTCAACGTCGCTTCGCACGGTACGCGCGATGTTCGCCCGGATGCCGGGCAGAATTCGCGGCGGAGATACCAGGCCCGGACACGACCCGTCTGGGACTGCCAGACTGCCGAGAAAAGGCCAGGGGTGGTTGAAAAGGGGTCAAGTATATACCTGGAGTCTCCAAAGTACCTTCGAAAGTGGAACATATACAACATTACAAGTGCTCAAAGTCGGAAACTGCTTCAACTTCCACATGCCCCTCATATCCCCTCATCGCACATCACAGACCTCGCCCATATCCCCTGGAGCCGGGCCTCTGGAAGAGGCACCTGTCGACGAAGGCACAACCACACACACCCTGACTCACCAGCGGTTTCTGGAAAAAATAAAGCTTCACAAACTAGACCTGCCTTCTTTCTGGTGTTACTATTGATTCATGGGGAAAGCTGGTGTCCAAGCTTAGGCAGGCTATCCACTGCCCGTGACCTGGTTCAGGTGTTGAATCCCGGTCCGTCAGGTAAAGAGTAATCCGTTGGATGATCTTGGCCCTTTCCTGCCATCGCTTATAGAATCTACCCGGATAGGATTCGGACCCCCAGACCCTCAAACGCATATAGTAGGGTTTAGTTCGGGGCCCTAGTTACCCCGTAGTTCACAGCAGGCTTCGACCCCTTATGGAGGGTCCAAGGATCCTGGGGTGTAGGGTTTGTCATACTGGAGTTCTGAGCCCTGTCCAGTAGCGATTCCACATTTGGTCAACTTGTTGCTCTTTAAAAAGAGCTGCAACGCTGGAAGTGGGTTCTGCGATTTCAACTGTGCAATGAGACATGTTGCTCAAACTTTAGCATTCTAACACGATATTTCGAACATGCTACTAACATGGTTGACCTGGTTTTGTAGTGTAGAACCCTCGGAAAACAAGCTGTTCGGGAAAAAAAACTATCAAAATAGTAATGGGTGGTTGGAATCCTACGGCAAATGCTAGGACTATAAAAGCATATGAAAGCCAACCGGTTTTCGGAATCACTGCCTCCAGGGAGGTTGCAGTCTCAAATACGGGTGGGTGTGTGAGTGTGTGTGAGGCATTCAAATACAGCTATAGGCCCTGTCAAAACAAGGGACGGCGTGCCGGCGTGTCAGCGAGACACCGGCAGTCTGTTCGAGTATTCCCGAGTCTATAACCCCCAAGAGCCAAACAGCGGAGCTTCATGCTTTGAACCGGCTTTGAAGGCGACTTCCAAAGGAATCACAGAGAAAGACAGCCCAAGGAGGATCTTAACACAGATCCATTGGGGCAGTGTGTGCATCGAAAGAAGAACGTAATGGTCTGACTAGGACTCTCCTCTAGAAGGAAACGTATGATGTCTAGGTCGTTGACCAGCTGCTTGGTCTCCGGCTGGAGCTGCGATGGTCGAACTGCACATCGACTCCGACTGAGTGCCCCCTCGACTCGACCGGAGCCCTGCCTTGGCATAGCCATCCTGGAGATGTGGGTTTGTGACAGTACCCAGACACGACCTGTCTGGGACTGCCATAGGACTGCCGCCCCATTGACCCCCAGTCAACCACCCCTGGCCTTTTCTCGGCAGTCCGTCCTGGCAGTCCCATTAGTCGTGTCTGGGGTATGTGCGTGTGTTGTTCTTGGATTTGCTCCCAGGAAACCACCGGGAAACATGAGCACGCAAGACATCTTCCTGGAGTCGACCCGGAACTCGTACCTCTGAACATAGGTACAGGCTGTTACAGGTCGTACATGTTTTTTAAGGGGTCATGTCCCATTTTCTAAGGTACTGGGTCAGTCGGGTCCAGGTTTTCCCTAACATCGGGGGGATTCACAAACGTTCAGAAGCGTCAACCCGATCCAGAAACCTCTTGGCTAAGCTGGACGTCATGGTCCAGGTTTCGGGTTGATGGAAGAGGACTTCTTGGGGCACCGCTAGGAACATCTGATGCCATGAGAGGCCTTCTCAACTAGGCTACGGCTATGCTCATGTTCAAGGGGAGGTTGGGTTCCAGTGGAACCAATGATTCGTTGGCCTAATGTAGACTCTTCATTCATAAATACCTCCAAAGCGACATGGATTGTAAACTCTTTAGGCATGGTGGGTTGAACTATATATTCAAGAGTCTACATTGCATATCCCTAGCCTTCAAAGCCCATTAAAAGAACGGTTGAGCTGGTGGTGTAATGTAAAAATCCATAGTACTATCATCAGTAAAACAATGGTTCTTTGGTAAAGACCATTAACACAATTGTTGTTTGAATCCTATAGGGATATGATAGAACCCCAAATAGATAGAACAAAGTAGATCCCCACTGACCCAAGGGGTCCAGTCGTACCTTCTCAAAAGGTGATGTGTTCGGAAGGTGCGGTCGGCTCCAGTCGTACTGAACCTGAGGTTCGGTACGACGGGATCCCTAAGAGTAAGTCTGTATTGGATTCGACAAACACATCACGAAATGGATGGCATGGCCACTGGGATGACCATTCTCCTCTACAAACAGGCAAGTGTCATTCATTTTCCACTTCCATGTTAGTGAGTCAGAGTGCTTTTTTCCAGCAAACCTCTGCGTCGCTCCAGGCTCAGAGTGCAGGGTGGACAATTCACGCTCAGAGGCTCCAAGGTTCTTTCTGACTTTGGAAGAACCAATTAGACCCAAACACTCCATGGGACTGGCATATTTACATACATTGACCCCTAAAACCACCCCAACTGATCGGTAAATATGCGAGTCCCATGGAGTACGTCTGGGTATAGCCATAGATTGGGTCCAATTCACCCCAAAGGCGACCCAAAAACAAAAAAACAAAAACGAAGCTGCTGAGGCGTGAGGATGGCGTGAGGCGTGAGGTTCATTTCACCCGACCGTTGTGAGGTCCAAACCCGACAGCTGTCGGGGTTGATGGGCCCCCCCCTTCCATCGCTTGGCCTGGGTGATGAGTGTTTCAGTCTAATGTCTCTGACGGAGTCCGTTCTGGTCCCATACGAAATCGCGCCTCAGGGAGGGCTGGCTCCATCACGGTCCCTGCCATGCGGCTCGGCTGGTGCGGTCCCTGTCTAGATCTCATGAAACTGCAGGGCGTTTTCGTCGTTTTTTGGCGCGCCAAAGGCCTGGGAGTCTGGAGCTTTTGGCGTTCCAATGGCCGGGTTCTGAGGAATGTCCGGCCGAACCTTCGGTCGTCAAATGTGGACTTGCAGGGATAATATGTCATAGCCATATAGCCAATGTGTCGAAACTCATTTGGGTTTTCTTCCATATTACGTTGTATGTTTGTCCCAAAGTCACTCTTCTCTTGATGAGGACGCGGGACCGCCCCGTGGGTCACGTGGGTGTCCTTTGGAACTGTTGGCATGGCGATCTGCGAACTGCGATCTTATAAACATCCTAACCTCCGCATGGTCATAGCATAGACTTCAAACTATACTCTTGTTGATTGGAACATGCATCAGATGCCATGACTCGAGTTTGGAGAATCTTTCACCCACCCTGCTTAAGGATTCATGCGATTCATGCGGACTCCAAAGTCATGCTTGCTGTCCAAAAGGTACTTCTGACTAGTCGATGTCAAGTGCCCGTCGACGCTCCGTTTTCGTTCACAACCCTCCGCCCGGTCCCGAACCAAACTCATTGGGATGGGTGAGAAGGTACCCCAGACCCCGGATTCGGGGCCGAGTTCGGGTCGCGGAATCGGGTGGCCCCCATCTGAGCGACCCAAGACTCGAAAGGTGTCATGCTATCCATCTACCCGGCTGAAGTCCAGTTCGACGATATTTTGACCGGCTGAAGTAAAGGAAGTTCCCGAACTCAGGTCCCCTGAAGACCATTCTTTTTATAGTCTTTGACTCCAGGGTCTATACAACAAACTTGGGAGGGACCAGCACCATGGAGTTGCCCAATTTATACTACCCTACAATACCCTACACTATATACCCCTTGGATGGTCCCGGTCTGTGAAAAAGGCCCTTCGACCAGCGGGGCGTGTGTCCACACGCCACCAAAACCGTCCCGCACGCGGGCCTCGACGAGGCTGGCGCTCTCCAAGCCGAGTCGCACGTGGTGAAACAGCACTGAACAAGGACTCCTGGCCCACCTCCCCTAGGGGTGGGTGCTTTGGGGGGTCGAATACCACCGAACCTGAGGATATGGGCCAGGAGCCCTAGGGACTGAACAACACTTTAAGACAAAAAGACTTAAGGAACCTAATAGGCATGGCCTCCAACCTACGACCTGCGATGGCCTTCACCCAACAAATTCTGCGCTCGGGATCTTGACTTCGTGAACGTGCCGGTCGACATAGTCAATTCGCTGCTGGTGCCAAAGAGCAAGCGTGAGGAAGAAACGTGTGTGAGTGTTCCTACCCAATAACTTGGTCCAGGATTCTGGTCGGCTTTGAAGGATCCCTTCTTACAGGGCAACAGACTTGAACCTATCTGGCCAACAGTGTGCAAACCGTGAACAGCTTCAGATCATGGAAGAACACCCACAGTCTCTTCTCGGCTGTTTCTTGGTACTTTGATGTCATTTCATGTCCGGTGACTGTTCGTCTGTTGGACATGATCCTTGGAAACTGGCCATGTCTTTTGAAGCATCTGGAAACAAACACACACACACACACACACACGTGAACCATCATCGTGAACCATAGCTAATAGGTAAGTGCAAACTGGACACATGTGTTTCCATGGAGTTCCGTGTGGTGTTTGTTGGATTTGTTCTGTGACGTCTTGGGACGGAACTGGGAGCCGAGATGCGGCGCCGCGGCGCAGCGCGATGCGAAAGGAATATCTCGGAGCCAACAAGGGGTTTTTCCAAGGGAACCACGGACTGAACTGGGTGGTTTGATGTTGTTTGTGTGACCTGATACAAAAGAAACCCGTAAGTAATTACCTAACTGGGATCCTATGGGATAGTCGAACTAGGGTTCCAATCAGCCTCTGTTGGTTGGAAACAACGGTTAGGACAGTTTTCGCACGGAAAACTGACATGTGCGTACCACGCGTTTACTGAGATTATCCCAGGATATCCCAGGAGTCCGGAGACTCTTGCCTAAACAATCCATGGATGGCTGGAAGCCTATTGCCTACATGGATGGGTGGAGATTGAGATGAAGGATCAATGTAGGTATAGAAATACTCCAGGTCCATGGAGTGTTGGGGGTGAACTCAGCTCGCTTTTTCTCTTCGGTTTTGACCATTCAACACATTCAACTCAATTCGTGTTTACATCCTCCACTTGGACAAAAAAGGAGGTCAAACTTCAATCGGTGTCCGCAGGTGGGCATGTCCTCTTGAGGTCCATGAGACTCCCAGTAACCCACAGTTCAACCTCACAGTTTCTGCAAAGCACTCTAGAAGACGGTGTGAAGTGGTCTTCTTCACTTGCCACAAGCACAGCTGTGCTACTATGTTGTGCTGCAGCATTTTACTGAGCTGGCTGAAGCACCTCTCTCACCACTTCCAAATGGCGGTACTTGCACTGGTGCATTGCAGAGCGCGCCATCTTGTGTTTAGTTTTGCTGCATCCTTCTCCGCTCCTGCCAAGCCCTATGTTTTTGAGGGTCCGGATCCTATCCGGGTAGTACAACAATGGTTGTTCGGGATGACCCGGCTATAAAAATCATGGTTGGAATCCAGGCACCCGCGTTCCCGTTGACTGGAAGCCGCGGAACCCAAACGCCTCGTTCCGCCCCCCCCAAACGTGGAGTGCTGCGGGCGTTCCGCGGCGGGCCTCGGGGCCTCCGCACCTGGCGAGGAGGTTTTAGAGCCGATTGGAGATGGCCATGTAGGGAGCCATACCAGCAGCCGACTCTACAGGTCTCCCCTGGTGGCTTTTGCAGTCTTAAAAGTTGCTGGTGACGTGGTGGTATAGACCTTCTCAGAAGTGGGACATTTGGGACACTAGGCCCCAGGTGTCAGGAAAGTCCTGAAGGTCCGGAAAGTCCAGGCCAGATCTTTAAAACAACGACGAAAGGATCCGCACCCGATGGCCAAAACAAGGGTTTGGTTCGGGGCCCCTGTCACCCCGTAGTTCACAGCAGGGTTCGATCCCTTCAGACTGGAGGGTCCGTTCGGATCCTTAAAACAACGACGAAACCCAGGGTTCTCAGGCTTCGGTAAACAGGACGACCCTTTCGCTCGCCTCCATCGATCACCCTAGGTTCGCATGTAGACATTCATGGCCCTCACCCCAGACATGGATTGAACAGCCACGACACGGCCTGGACCCCCGAAAACTCACATAGACCCTGACGTCCTCGTCCCATGGAAGACGATTTTGGGGTTTTCAGGTTCCATGTTAGTCTTCCAGGGTGTAAGGGGGCGTTGACATCTCAAATCTCATCAGGACCTTCCTTTTTCGCCTGGCGGTTTTTGGATCCAATTAGACTACCACACTGCGGAGCGACTGGATCTCCAGCCAGGACACCCTCAACAGGATGATCCGGTCTATTCTTCATACCCTATAGGGATCCGAGTTCGGATCCTCCAGTCTGAAGGGGTCGGACCCTGCTGTGAACTACGGGGTGACGTACAAGTCCCGAACCAAAAACCGTCCAAAACCCTTGGGTTTTTGGCGGGTCCGGATCCTTAGGGGCCTAAGGGTATACATGGAATGTCCGGCTGATGGATGCAACCGGGGGCTACGACCATGTTGGTGGGCCACCCGTTCGTTCGAACTGCGCAGGCGCTGCGCTGCGCAACCCACGGTGCGGAGGACAGCGTCCACCGGCCACGCGTCCACATGGAACTGCCATGGTGCTTCAAGTGACACGGACGACACGGACCCACAAAATGATTCCAAGATTCGATTGGACAAGACCATGCAGACTGCTTGGTGGTGGGTGAAAGTTCAAGTGACTTCAGATGGGTGACCAAAACGGTTCAATATGGTTCAATCATCAGCAAAGGTCGAACATAGACATATTGGACACCACCACGCAGAAGACCCGGGGTCTACTGGTAGAGGTGCTTGAGATGAAGACTGGAAGACCAGCCCAGGCCGATCTAAGCTTCCAAGCCCGCGGCGCAAGGTGTCTTTTCTTTTGAAAGGTTCATGCAATAGAATCACACACTAATTGTCGCCGTGCAAACATTGCCGCATCCTTCACATTCAGGCTTCTTCATGCAGACATGCAATTCTTCCATTTCCGAAGGATTCGGCAACACCTGCAAAGAACATGAAAGAAGATGTTGCCCCTCAGTAGACGGATTTGTACCCCCTACATGCGGGTTTCCATCCCAGTACTGGAGTCGCCGAGCTGCTCTGGCTTCAGTTTCGACTTGTCCTCGATTTCCAAGGCAGGATCTGGATCTGCCCCCGTACCCTCGCTCACACCAGTCAATTCAGGTGGATCTTCAGGCTTGGCTTCCTTGGAGTTCCGGCTTGACCAATAGGTGGCCAGCATGCCTCCAGGGGATGGGCGTCAAACATGTCAAACCAAGATTTACAGCCCCCCCTTTTCGGACCACTTCTTTTAGGATCACAAGAGGGACCGACGATCGAGAGGGACGAGGGACCGCGAAGTCAAGTCGCTTGGGCGAAGGGACGACCTGTCTGGGACTGCCAGGACGGACTGCCGCCCCAGAAAGACCCCTCTGGCACCACCCCAACTGATCGGCATATATGGCAGTCCCATGGAGTGTCTGGGATCAGAGGTTGATGAACCCCAGAAAGGTCTTTTTCCAGATACAAGCAAGGGCCCAGTGGACAGCGGACCATCCAAAATCTGCTACTCCCCAAATTGAAACAGGTGGACACCCAGAAATTGGAACACTTGTCAAGTTGATATTGTGGATTTTCATGTATTTACCATGAAACTTCTGAGAACGGTTTGAATAGCTTTCTTGCTTGGCTTGGAAACAATCATGTGCGAATCTGGTGTGTGGAGGATGATTGCACCACGTGTCAACTCCTGCGCACGACAGCCATGCATGCCTGGCCTAAGACAAGTCCGATCAGAAAGATGGGCAGCAGAATGGAGAACAAGGAGACATCCACCGTATTGGACATCGTGGCCCCTGCAAAAGGGCTCAGCGCCATCAGTTGCCTGCCATGTGTGAAGAAGAACATCATGAGGCCCACCACCAGGAAGAGGTAGTTGGCAAACATCGTGGGTCCTGGAAACCCCATCTCGTGTCACGGAGGTGTCCCGCTTTGTCCAACATGGTCAGTTGAACAATGGGTCGTTAGAATCAAGGGTGCAAACACACATCTTGGGGAGCTGAGTGAGTGGATGTGAGTTGATGCGCCCCCCCGACTTTTTTCCCTGCGTGCGGAACCCAACTCCATAGAACTTCTGCTTATGCTACCCAGACGCGACCCTGAACCCTATGCAGGGCTCGGACCTTCCTCATCGGGACGGGTCGGGAGTCCTGACCCTCACCAATCCCTATCCCAGACACTCCATGGGACTGCCATATATGCCTACATTGGGGATTTTTGAGGGGTCAATGGGGCGGCAGTCCTATGGCAGTCCCATTAGTCGTGTCTGGGTATGGTTTGGTGAGGGCGGCCCAGTCGGGCTGTTTTCATGGAGCACTCCGGAACCGGGACGATCAACTTGAAGATCCAAATCATCCAATCCGCATGCCGATTCGGCAGGCGAACACCCTATAAAAGTCAAGTCGACCGTGTTTTCAAATGGGAACGATCTGGTTTTGTGTAAAACCCATTAGTAAAACAATGGTGCTTCGACTTCTAGGGCTTACATTGACCTCCTTTTCAAGCATCCGAACAGCTGGACAGCTCTTGGGGGTGACCGAGAAGGACGCTCGAGCTGATGACGCCCGGCTGAGGCCTGCATTCATGAGCACTGAGAAAGTCTGATCGAACTTGGCTGGGATGAAAAGGCAGATGTTTTGCACAGTCAGTTGGAAGATCCAGACTCGATTTGGGCGGATAAAAGGGCGTCTCACTTAGTATTCACGCCAAGGGAAGCACCTCAAACAGGACCTCATGACCGTCGTTTTGAGTCAAACAGCTGGGAGTGACATGGAGGCTTCATCCTCCCGGCATCTCAGAGGACCTCCCACCATCGGAGTCAAGGGAAGGAGGTCAATCCGTTTTTTCTCATCAACACCACGACCGGGAAGGACGCGTTTCGACCACGTTTGTCGTTCACCGCCCTACTTCCGGTCCCGAACCAAACCAGGTCCCGACTTCTTCAGGGGGTCGCGTCTGGGATAGTTCTGAACCTGACCCTGAATCCTTCGGTGGCTCTGGATTTGTGCTCCGTTTTGCTGAGCGTGAAGAGCCCTATTTTCAGTCACACCGGTCCTCCAATCATCAACCATGCCACCAAGGCAGTTCCGCTAGCATCTTCGCGCACGGGCGCCAGTGCTAGGCTGAGGTTCAAGATGATGCTCCACAGCAACGAGGAAAAGATCAAGGAACCAGACAGCCCTCCGATGTATTCGGTCACCTTTGACCATCGGTAAAAATCACCGGTCCTGAGGCGTCAGCGACAACGCGTCGGGGCTTCGAAAACGACCCGGGAACTGCCAGGAACACTGCAGGGGCGGCAGTGTTCCACCATCGGTCAGTACAAGCCTTCCGTTCGACTATGAAAAAATGAGAACGACCTGGTTTTGTAGTGTCCTTAGTAAAACGTGTGTCTCTTTTTTCGGGATTCAGACTATTAAATCAATGCTGGGCCAGGAAGGCTAGGATACACCTTGTGGGCTGTACCATCCGCATCCAAACCCAGCAAAATGTTGCCAAGAGTGAAACCCTCAGAGTCCGCGACTTCTCCCCAAACACCAACGCAAGATCCCCCCTCTTGCTCCCCCTCCTCTCGTCTTCCACCTGAACAATCTCTTCCCTCCTTCGCCACCCCCAGCGACCGAACCGCCGCCGCGCCGGACGCCGGACGCCGGGCGTCTGCAACACGAAGGCGCGCATGTACTCCATGGGAAACTCTGCGGCGGTGAAGGCCACGGCCGTCTGCACGTCTTTGTCGCCTCAGGACGTGGTCGAAGGACGGTTTCCGAAGTCCGGAAAGGACGGCCCAATATATAGGGGTAGGTGGAGTCCATCACCAAGCGGTTCCAGCTCCAAGGAGTTGACATGTCTCACCCCTGGTAGATGAGAAGACGGGGATGGCTCGTTCCATCTGAAGCCCAGGTAAAAAAAAGGTTCACCATGCACGAAGAACCCGTCCACCAGACCTGGTCTGTCTCGGTCTGTCTCTGGGTAGCTATCCCAGACGCTCTGTTCACAGGCCGACTGGGCCCTCAAGCACCCCTGGCTGACTTTGTCGCGATTCATATACCCTGGGAGTCAAAGACTATACAAAGATTGGTCTTTAGGGGACCTGAGTTCGGGAACTTCCTTTTCTTCAGGACGGTCAATATATGGTCTTTGCTTCTAGGGTATAGCTATTCAGAAAAACATGCATCTATACCCCGTCAAAGACCTCATTTTACTGGAGATGGTGAGGTCATAAACCTTAAGGAGGTCAATTGACCAGGTTTTACTGGGTCTTTGGACTTGGGAGAAAAAGAGCTTTGTAGACCAAGACCAAGAAATCATCGGCCCTCGAGAAGGGCACATGTACATCGGTCCAAGTCCAACCTGGTTAAGAAGAAAAGAACCCAAACCCCTAGGCTTCCTGGCCCACCATTAATAGGCTGACTACCCAATCAACTAAGGATTTTACACAAAAACCAGGTCGTTCCCATTGTTTTAATGGTCGACTGGACTCCCAGGGAAACAGGATTCACCCCCGGGACTCTTTTCCAACACCACCAGTGAATCCAGCTTCACCCCCGGGACGGACACCAACAAGGGGCTTTTTCACCTCTCTTGTTCGGGTAACAGGGCGAAACGGCCGAAGCAAACCCCATGTTGCTGAGGGTCAGGATCCTTCGAAAAAACAAAAAGAAAGCTTCACCCATCTGGATGATCCTGGACCTGGGTGTCCTGGCTGGACTACCCTCCCTAAGGATCTGCACCCGAAACAAACCAAGGGTTTTGAGGGGCCCCAAACCCTTGTGAACAGCAGGGTTCGATTCCTTCACCTTCAGACTGGAGGGTCCACGGATCCTTAGGGCTATACTATTTGCGAACCTGGACACCACCCCCCTTGGATGACCCGAACTGGGCCATCTCCTGGTTCCAGGTCGCTGATGCATGCGATGTGCTTCTCTGGGCCTTCAGATTCACCGTAGCGGGACTGCACGCCGGTGCGGAGCAACTGCTCGATGTCCATGTAAGTGTTGAGCCGCACCATCTTAGTGAAATTGAAATACTCCTTGCAAGGGCATCCAGGCAAACCACGAGTTAGCTGGGAGTCCCAGTGGTTCCAAAGACTAAAACCATAGACCGAACGAATCCCTGGTTCCTTAATATAGTGTTATAGGGATGCACTGGGCCTTGCAAGGTCTCAGGCGTTTGGCCAGGGCGTTTTTTCTTCCTTGGGGGCGGAAATGGCGGTTTGATCAGATCCTATAATTATATAAGCGGAAAACCCCTACTGCATGGACATCTTCTAAATTTGGTAGCGACCAGCAGGGTTCGATCCCTTCTAAGGAGGGTCCACGGATCCTTAGGGCACCTCTTTTTTACCGAACCCGTCGCTCGTTCCGCTCGCGCCGAGCGGCTGCGCCGTCGACCGTCGTCCGACGACGGGACGCTCCTCGCTGTGCTTGCCAATGTCCTCGACCTTGAAAACATCAATGACAAAGCTCCGAAACTCCTGCAGGTCGAACGGACGTCACGAACGTCGACAGCTAGTCTTAAGCAGCTTGAGCTGCCAGGCAGCGTCGGACGGGGAAGAAACGATGAAGGTCGGGTTGGCCCAAAGAAACAAAGCGAGGCTCGGCGAACCGCATGATCTATATATAGATCGAGGCTCGACTCACGAATGTTGTCTGCTTTCCTGACATGGTGCATCACTGAGGCCCAGTTAACCAAACCCCTTACTTTTTGAGGGCCCGGATCCTGCCTCAAGGTATGTCAGTCACTCAGTCCACATCTGGCCAGACTCCGCCAGAGTCCGAGGTCCCCTACCTCCCGGCTCTCCTGGCTCTTACAAATGAGGCTTCTGAAGTCGGCATATTGCATTTCATCCGTGCCGGGCGCCACCATGTACTGCAAGCCCAAGACGAAGGATAAAGCCAAGGCACTGACCACCCCACCCAGGGTGTTGATGCTGTCCTCAACAACGTGAACTGAGAGTGGAAATGGATCCAACAGAGGTTGAATGACTCGAACTAGACTATCCCAGGCTACCCCAGGTGACGGGGTCTATAAGGTCACTAAACCTCTCTTGGATGGAGATAGTGTGTACTGTCTGTTCCCTTTGGTTCGCATCTTGCCATTTGACCCCCAACCAATGAGCTCGCGGGCGACTATGATGTGGTTTCTCGAACATCTATCATGTACCCGATAGAATTCTGTGTTTCCTCTGTGGTGGGTGATGATACCTTGTTCCACCCAACATTCTCAGGATCCGGACCCTCAAACGCAACACATACCCATAATTACACTCCATGTGACTGGAATATATGCCTACATTGAACCCGCAAACCACCTCAATGTAGGCATATATTCCAGTCCCATGGAATGTATGGGATATGGAGTGGATAGGGATATAGGGAGCACCTGACAGGTGTCGGTCTGTTTTTCCGAAACCAGCTTGACCGCCCCAGGCCGTTCCGCGTCCCCCGTGCCAAGCTTCGATCTCATCGGCATTGTGGCCTCCCCAGATGGAGCTCCGGGACGCCGCGTCCACCCAACCACTGACCTTCCGGGACTTGCGACCTAAGACCCCCATGCCCGGCGGGATCCGGCGGGATGTGGCGGTCAAGTGTTCTTCACATTCCCAGGAGCTGAAAGCTGCGGTCAGGAGGAGGTGAGGCGGCGCCCCGAACTAAAGCCTGGCTTTTGGAGGGTCCGGATCCTTATGCAGACACTGCAATGGGACTGCCGATGTCTGCCATAGGACTGCCGAGAAACGGCCAGGGGTGGTTTTGGGGGGTCTATGGGGCGGCATGTATTCCGTACCCTATATGGATCCACATACCTTCTCAGAAGGCGTCCTTGGACCTTCCAAGCCTACATCAATATAGTCTCCAATCACCGTACCAACCTGGTTCGGTATGTGGATCCATAGGGATACATTGAGTGTCTGGCTTAGGCTAGGCCAGTTTTCACGGTTCACTCTGCCTCCGTCACTCCTTCGCATCTCGTCGCCTCGACGCTGCGAACCCCGGCGGGTCGGCGGTCGGTGCTCCGAGCTCGGAGGGGTGTGAATGAATGGTCCAAACATGTCCAAGCGGTGTTTTGTTTTTGACATACCTGGATCTTCCAACTCTGCAACATGTCTGCCTTGCTTTTCTATTCAACACCAGGCAAGTTCGGCAGATATGTTGCATAGTTGGAAGATGCCAGGTATCGTACTCTTTTTGCACACACTCCAGGTCTCGCTCCAGGTGTGGCACACTGGACCATAGGGTTCATAGAGGTCCATAGGGTCGATCGATGATGAAAGCAGCCTCCAGTGACTCCAGTGTCCAGCAGTTCTGATCAGCAAACAGGACAGTCAGTTGTACCAGGACCTTCCAATTGACCAGTCAGTTCCTTCACAATTTCTACCAGGACCTTCCGTTCGCCCGGTGGTGTGAAAGGACGCCCCGTAACAGCCTGTAAGCACTAAGAGGCTATAGCCATAGACACCCCGAACGGAGGGTCCTGGTAGAGAGCTTCCAGACCAGCATAAACTTTGCAAGGGTAGCGGACGTGCATTGCCAGTCGACTCAACACCTTGGATCTAAAGAGCTTGCCCATTCGGTCTAACCAACAGGTTCAAGTTGAACGGCAAAGGTATTTGATTCGTCATGTGCTTCAAAAACGAGCACTGCAGCGCACAATCTCCTTTGGCTCCTTCTGTGCCAGCTTGTCTCATCTAAGTCGAACTTTCTTGTTGCCGAGAACTTGTCGTGCATGAGGCGAGGTCGCCAAGGCATCAAAGGGAATTCAAGGCATGTCGCCAGGCATGGTCACTTGGACTTCTTCTCTTCAGACGCCTCCTGACGGACGAGCTCACCGCGTTTCTAAGGACGTCGAAAACGGCTGGCAGGAAAAAACGGGCATGTGGTCGGACGTCAGACACCGCAGGAAAGGCCTAGAGTCAGATGCCCCAACATGAAAGACCAGTCATTTCGCTTTTATAGTTCCCTAAGGATCCAAGGACCCTCCTTAGAAGGGATCGAACCCTCAAAAACAAGGGTTTTGAGGGGCCCCAAGCCCCTGTGAACAGCAGGGTTCGACCCCTTCTAAGGAGGGTCCGTTCGGATCCTTATAAGGTGCATGGGTTCACCCATCCTCCGATGCAACCCTCGCCTTCATTCGACGTAGCACCTTCTTGCGCTGTCCCAGCATGGTTCCTCGGCGGACTCGTCGCGTGTGCGGGTTTGGTTGGTCAAAAGGGAGACCCCCCCTGTGGCCCAAGGGGGTAGACTGCGTCGATTTCCGTGCTTCGGACGTTGGGAGGCCTACCTACTTTAACCCTAGAAGTCCAGTTCGACTATATTTTGAGAGACTGAAGTAAAGGAACTTCCTTTTTGGGATACCTAAAGACCCTTCTTTGTATAGTCTTTGGCTCGTAGGGTTAATGTCATACTCATGCTCAATATATTGACCTGTACCGAACAACCGAGCCGAGCAGCAAGCGGTCGGTCCCGACTCCCAATCACCTCTCTAAAGAATGCGTGCCGAACTCAGAAACAAACACCATCTCCCGGTGTCTACACAACCTGACAGGACTTCATACAGGTTCGCGCAGGACGATCTCCCAACGACATGGATGCAACAGATTGATCAAGGCAAACAGTCAGGACACGGGCCCTGGGTGTCGGAATTAGGTCCCATTTGTTTAGAACATCGTCGAACATATATAGTGTCCTTATCCTGTTCTTGATTGGGAGCCAAAGGTTGCAGTACCCCAAGAGTTTTGGGTCTTTTGTTCTCGTATTCCCAGTGACAGCGGATGAGGATGATCATGAGGACGAGGACGAGGACGAGGACGAGGACAAGGAGGAGGACGACGATGAGGACAACGATCATGATGATGATGATGACGACGATGACGATGACGACAATGGCTGAACATTAGCGATGAACTTACTTGTATGATTTGTGGACGATAGACCTGACACAGAGCCTACTTAGACGCCAACGGGCAAAGTTCCGTAGCAGCAGCCTCAGCAGCACCATCACCATAATCACCCCTAACTTGAACAGCATCATCATCGATGATGTCATGGAAATACCAATGAACATGAGAGTACCGAGGCTGTGAAGAAAACATACCCAGACACTCCATGGGACGCTCCGCTGCTCCACTCCAAACACCGGCTGTCCCATCGGAGCAGCGGAGCAAATCGTCTGCCGAGCTTCCAAAAAGCATTGGAAAGCCTAGGACATATATGGCCAAGGTACCTCGGAGGAGAAAAAAGAGAGAGAGAGAGAGGGACAGAAAGAAAGAAAGAAAAACAGAAAGAAAGAAAGAAAGAAAGAAAGCTGCGTTGGTTGTGGATTAAGAGTTTCCCCAAAATCAGGATTGCTCCCGAATGTGTCGCAGAATTCATCCTGGACTCCGATGTAGAACAAGTCTTCTTACTCTAAAGCCATCTCAGGTGTGACACAGACCATCCTGGCCTGTGAAACCCAGCCGTACCACTGCAGCCGGCAGGAGTCCATAAAAGCCCTGGCCCCAAAGACCGCACGCCTCTTGCGCCTGCGAAGAGATGCAAAAGGCGAAGAGATTTCTGGGACGAAGCTCACAGCATCCCCAGCAGGTTCCATGGGACCCCTACATTCTTCGGGGGCAAAAACCGCTGTGGCAGTGATGGCATGCCATGACTTTTGTCTGCAAACGGGGAAAGATAAACACATCCAAAGTGGGTGTTGATCTTGGATGTCCTACAGTGAGTCATGAGGTGATCATTTGTTAAGGGTGTTTCAAAAACATCAAACTCACACCCAAACACGACCTATCTGGGACTGGCATACATATCATATACTACATTGACCCCGAATTCAACCACCAGTAACTGATCGGCAAATATATTATCTCACCCGGATAGGATCCAGACCCTCCAAAAGCAAAGGGCTCGGGGCCCCAGTCACCGCTGTGAACCAGCAGGGTTCCCCTTCCTTCGAAGGTGATGTGAACAGTCCGACGTGAACAGGGATCGTCTCAGACGGATGTCTAATTTCTCTGAGTCGCACCCTCCAGGGATCCCTATAGAGATCCAGTCGTATACCGAACCTCAGGTACGGTGAGTTGGACACTCTAGTGTGCCAGGAGGGTCGTACCGAACCTGGGGCTTGGTACGAAAAGGGCTCCCTGCAGGAATGGATGTTGAAAGGGAACATCTACTTCCAAAATCAGTGGAAAAAAGAACCAAACACAGGTCTTAGAGCCTGGGCACCGGCCTTTTCCAAAGGAAACCATATAGGTGTTCACCGTTCGATGGGTTTGCTGCAGATGTTTTCCGTTTTCCCATCCGAAAACATGTTCTTGTTTGGTGGGATGGTCTCCATTCCCCCGAAACCGGCCTGGTCTGCAGGTGTCGGACGTGTCTCAGAACTTGGTTCTTTCGCTTGAGTCGTTTGAGTCGTCCTTCAGTTTCTCATGACTTTTGAGTTCTGGGGTTAGCCACTTTTGGGTGGGTGGGGTTCCTTTCCACTTGTTCTCTTACCCCCCACCCAAAAAAGCGCGCTCCCACGCTCCACCTTGCTCACCAACTCCGGCAGGGCCGTATACACCGTTCCAAGCTCACCTCGCGCGCGGTCCAAAAGCGACGCGGTCGCCAGCCAGGCAGGCAGCCCTCCATGACGTGTTCGTCTTATGTAGAGTGCATGTGTAAAGAGGCCCTGCTCCCACAAATCTTCAACTTAAAGAAAGGTGTTTCTATGTCTGAAACATTTGGCCAATAATCCGGATGGCCACCACCCATGACGCCATGAGATGATCGTGGAAAAAACCATGCTTGGACTCACAGCCACCACCCATCCCATTTGGATGACTTCTGCCGACCTACGCCTACGAGTTCAGTCGACCAGTGACGAGAGGGATCCCAGAGGGTCGACCAGTCTGAGACGTGCTACGACGAAGACATCACGAAGACAGCACGAGGGATCCCTGGAATTCATCGCTGAAGCTGGAATTCCGAGCTTCACAAGGCTGGGGATCCAAACCGGGCACAGAACCCAAACACGACCTGTCTGGGACTGCCAGGACGGACTGCAGCCCGACCTCCAGTCAACCACCCCTGGCCTTTTCTCGGCAGCCCGGACTGCCAGTCCCATTAGTCGTATGCCAGTCCCCGCCATTCCATGGGTCACCAGGGTGAACGGGGTCCGCTTCCAGGGGTGCCATGACGCTTTCAGCATGAACGGGCGCGCCCACTTGAAGGTCCATGTCGGAGTCCGGAAGTTCAGTCTTAGATGAATAGGGGCTCCTGGCCTACCTCCTGAGAAGATGCTTCTGGTGGGTGCCAGGGGGGTCTAAGCACCGAACTTGAGGATATGGACCAGGAGCCCTAGGGCAAAGACACTCTGACGAAGACATGGTTAGGTGGATGGAAGACGGCGGTTCCTTTACGAACAGGGGGGGTTCTTCCGCTCGACTTCCATGTGGCCTGAAGTCTTCGTCCATGTGACGTATCTATATATAGGGTCTGACGCTACTCGAGTGGACCTCGACACAGTTTTCCCTCGAAGTCCAGAGTCTATTTGGCACCACCGAAAGGACATGTCCTGAACTCAGGAAAGTCAGGCCATCTGGTCACCTTGAGCAGGTTGGAAGCAGCCGAAAGCATCCCATATACACTCCATGGGAGCTGGTATTTACACCGCCGGCCATCGCAAAATTAGTCTAAGGGCCTGGGCCTATACATTCAATCTATCCTATTACCAGTAACATCCAGTATAACAGTGGATTTGTTTCCCGCTTTCAACCTTATCAGGGTACGTTTTGTACCCACATGTCTGTGTCACGTGGTCAGCTGTGGGTGGTGACCTGTGATGTTGTGAAACCTGACGGCGACGTGGGAAGTTCGGACAGACCCCTGCCTTTGGATCAAACCCTAATTTTTGGGATGATCTTTGTACCCAGACGCTCCAAACAGCCCTTGGGTCCCTCAAAACCATAGGGATTTGAGGGTCCGACCCCTCCATATGAGGGTCCGATGAGGGTCCAGGAGCGTCTGGGTAAATCAAAAACATAGGTCGGTCACTCAGGTTCTAGGTCCATGGATCGATCCCTCTCGACCCACCATTCATCTATCGGAACATCTATGCCATTCATCGTTCACTCGTCGTGGCCAAGACCGAAACGGTGGCCAAGGGAAACGCACGCCTGTGACGCCGGCGGGATAGAGCAAGAGGAAGGTGGAATATCTCAGCCACGTGAGAGGCGAGAGCTGCACTCCAGCAGTGTTCAGCGCATAGTACCTGGAAAGCCGGGCTTGGCAGGTCAGGTGCGCAGAAGATGTTGGGGTCCCAGAATAGTTGTAATATACCAACACAGGTTTTTCATGACCCGAACTAGACTATCCCAGTTGGGTACCCCAGGTTGCCCTATAAGGTCGCTGGCTACCTCTCTTGCGTCTTGAGCTTGATATACACACAAACACCCTTGCAGCGTGCTTCAGTTGTGGGGTTCCCAGTACGGCAGATTCTTCCCGACCGTGCTGCGTGGTTTGGTAGGAACCATCCATTGAAGCCAGACCCAGACGCTCCATGTATGCCATATATGCCTACATTGGGGTGGTTTGAGGGGTCAATGTAGGCATATATGGCATACATGGAGTGTAATTATGGGAGATGGTGAAGATCCTTCAACTTTTTCGGGACAGGCTTCCCCGCATCCAATCCAACAGCTGCAAAGTCGGGTTAACCTTCTGACTCCCAAGCCGTTTCCCGGAAAAAAAAAAAAACAATAACACGGTTAACCGTTCTTTCCACCGGCTGTTCCTCTTGAGTGGGGAAACCATTCCCTCCAAAAAGGTTAAAGGATGTTAAAGGGTACCCCCACTTTTCCTGGCCCTACAAGTCAAAGACCTCATTTTACTGGGGATGGTCATACAATGCTTAAGGAGGTAAAAGACCTGGTTTTACTGGGTCTTTGGACTTGTAGGGTGGGTAGGCCTTTAACTCTCTCTGGCTTGAATTGGCATTCAACTCGTCACCTTCGCCTTGGAGCGAGCTGCAGGTTTTGCCTGGTCCCCGTGGGTTCCCATCCAAGACCAAATCCGGGATCGAGGGAGACCAAATGAGTCAAGTCAGCCCTCTACAGGGCGACCCTGAACCAACTGCATATATGTGAGGGTCAAAACCCGAGCACCAACGGAGGGTCCCATGTTCACCGTTCTGCAGCGACGTTCTGGTCTTGCTTTCGGTCCTGTGCAGGTCGGCAATGCCTGTGCTAGGAAAGTCAGTTCTGCTTGTGAAGGACTGACTTTAACCCTAAGGATCCGGTGATCCATAGACTTCCAAGACCTGTCAATGCATGGTTCCCTAAGGATCCGCACCCTCAAAAAACAATGGTTTTGAGGGGCCCCAAACCCCGTAGTTCACAGCAGGGTTCGACCCCCTTCTATGCAGGGTCCGAACTCGGATCCTTAGGGAAGAACCAAATGGCCTATGGGTCAAAACCAAGGGATTCTGGGTCAGAACCCTATAGAGACTCTATAGACTATCCCAGGCCAGGGTACCCCAGGTAGCGAAAGGGTCCTATTTACGGTCACTGAATACCTCTCTTGGTGGATTCCAGCAAGAATTGGGACAAGATTGAGATTTTTTGGAGGAACCTCGCTAAATGGTCTGAAAATGTGTCCATGGATGCAGCTGGCTTGGTTTCATGATCTGCACACGACGCGCGTCGAAAAATCCATGTTACAACCAAATGGCTGAGTGGAATCCATTCAAGACCAAAAACTGATGAGCACATGCTACCTCGGCCTCGACCTGCGGCCTCGGCCTACGTGGCGCGTCGACCTACTCACTTGTCGTCACACACGTCGCACGCGTCGGGGCACGAGTAGCGAACCACCTCGGTGATGCTCCAAGCCACGTAGAACAGAGTCCTGAGTGGAACTTGCGGACGTGCGCCTTCAAAAAGAACAAAACCCACCAAAGTCGAGGTGCCTGTACCAGCACCCGACTCTACAGGTCTCCGAAATGGTGGCTTTTGCAGGTGGTGACCTGTGAAGTTGGGTGCTTCAAATATCTTGGGCATGCGCAAGCGGAACTCAAACACATCGGTATTGAGGCTTAGAACGTTTTCTAGCACATAATAATCTGATATCGCCCAGAAGTACTGCAGAGTAGTCCATCCTGTGGTTTTCCTCCTTGGTTTGCTTCAGAAACCCATACACTCCATGGGACTGGAATATATGCCTACATTGACCCCCCATGAGCCCCCTGGCATCACCCCTGGCCTTTTCTCGGCATCTATTTCCAATCCCATGGAGCGTCGAACGCGCGCAACGCCAAGCTTCGCGTCGCCCGCTCCGGGCTCTCGTGAAAACCACCGGACTCGCTTCCCCCGGTTTCACTCGGCTCCAAGGCTCATCCAGGGGAGCATGGCCGACCGGCTCGCCGCCGACGCCGCCGCCGCCACGATCTGCGCTGCGAGAGGGAGGGAGGCCGCGACGTGAGGTCGGGGCGGCGGCCCCAAGATCCGAAGCCAAAGGGTCGTGGGGGACGTGGAACGAAGTGGGGAACATGAGTGGATTTGAGTAGGGGGCGCCACCTATATATGGGGGCCCTTTTTGAGAAGGCATGGATAGATTTTGGAATGCTGTTGCATGCTGTTGCATATAGGTGTCTGGTGCCTGAAAAATGAAGCCAGTCAGACATTGGAAGTACCCAGACGCTCCAAACAGCCCTTGGTCCCTCAAAACCTAGGGATTTGAGGGTCTGGACCCCTCCATATGAGGGTACGGCCCCTACTTAGGAAGGTCCATGAGCGTCTGCGTACCTAACATTGCCCAACCAGGTGGAACTAGGTGGAACCTGGTCATAATACCGATCTGCCACCCTGCGTTTACATCCATCGGGTTCAGCTTCCCTGTGGTGAACCAACTTTGTTTTCTTGCTGCGCAAAGAGCAAGAAGAGCAGCCAGCAAGAGACCAATCCCACACCTCTGAATTGATCAAAGAAATGTGGGATATTGATATCCTGTGAATTGATCAAAGAAATGCGGGGCCCCCTTAGAAATATCAGAGGAGGCTCCACCTCAGAATATCGAAAGATTATGCTTCCCTAAGGATCCGTGGACCCTTCAGTCTGAAGGGATCGACCGCTGTTCACAAGGGTTTGGGCGGCGTGAAGGCAGGTGTTGCACGTCGGGTGAAGCCACCGGAGGATACTTACCTGTACCAGGACCGACACCGTTCGAGGTGTCTAGACAATAGCCTGTTAGAGGTTCAGAGGTGCCCCAAAACTACCGGACGAACGGAAGGTCTTGGTATAGGGACTATCGAGTTACTTGAACATCATTCAGTGAGTCAACTGGATCAGCGCTTTCGATTCTGCCCCTCTGCCGAGCCCGCGAGGCCGTACTTCCGAGTCCGGTTCCGATGCGCATCGTGGTTTGGACCGAAGGAACTCGTGGACATGAAAAAAGAAATCATATAGTTTCAAACGGAAAGGCGTTTCTTCGGGCTCTAGTCTAAACATGTTGATACTGAGGACTATTTGTCGATTAGATGATGATATCGATGGTTTTTGTGAGCATTCACAACCACCTCAGGTGTCGGTGTCAGCATTCACAACGAGGATCCCACACACCCACAAACCTCCCGTTTCACGCGAGCCGTGGCACGCGCCTGGCCTGCACGGCGCCGACGCGGGACGTGATCTGCATGGCAGTGGTCACTGGATTCGATGGCACCTCAGACGAGCAGGCGGCAGGTTGCAGGTGGAGATACAGCAGGCAGCAAGTGGCGTGGCCAGACCGCTCGACGCGGAGATGAAGGGCCAGATAAGGTGGAGCGTTGAAACAACGGCTGTGATGGAAGAGTCAAAGGTATTCTGAGAACTCATTGATTTCCACATTCGCTTGATCCACAGAGATGAGAAAACTCCCCAGTTTTGATACCCCTTCCAGGGTGAATATAACACAACGCAAAGACATTGGTGTGTACCAGCATCCTCCAACAGGTCACCAATTGAGACCTGTTGGGGCCCAAGAACCCTCTAAAGGAGACCTGTGGGAGGTCCTCTCCCAACCCCCTCTCGAAGAGGAAAAGGACCAGTCTATGTCTAACGGCCCGGGTCAGTCTTCGTCACAGACCCATGTGGACTCTTCATTCCGATCGGGCTCCAGTCGTACCTCCTCAGGTTTGGTGTGACTGGACCCGACAATGGCACCCACCCCAGTCCCACCGAACCTGAGAAGGTACGACTGGAGCCCTAGGGCATGATATTTCAACTCTCCAGGCCTCCTCAGAGGTTCTATACCCTAGGCTTCCAACAACCATTAATTTAATAGGCTTTACCCAATCAACTAAGGATTTTACAATACAAAAACCAGGTCGTTCCCATTGTTTTAATGGTCTTTGACTCCCAGGGTATACAATCCATGTCTGAACCCGGTTTGGACGAATGGTTTGTCCACACCCACATGGTCAGCCGGTGCGACCCTCTTGACATCCGATTTTTTTTCTAACACGGCCCTTTTTTTGCGTGCCAATGGGAGAAAGGCCGGAATGGGAATGCCCGATTTTTCAAACATCGGTCTGACTGAAGACTGATGATGACCCAAGTGACTCGGAATTGCTTGAAACCTTTCTTGTTCCGTGCCAAAGATCTCTCGAACTGGACTTCTAGTGCATACATATGTTTTATCATCTATATAGTATAATATCATTTTAGATATGTTGAATTTCCAAGATAATTAATAGTATATTGTTGTACGAGAAGGCCGTGTTATCCTTCCTCCAAAGTGGGGCTTGAATTAGGTTATCTCAAGTGTGAATGCAAAGGGAAGTATATACAATCATAAAGTAAAGATATATATATAT
>CAXAMN010020446.1:238751-275169 GCA_963970005.1 Durusdinium trenchii
GACAGGGTGATGTTTGTTTTGTGTTGCTTGCTCGCGCCGCCCGGTGTAACAGGGTGATCTTGCTTTTGCATAGCTTTGCATCTTTGCGCGCCGCCCGGTGTGACAGGGTGATGTTTGTTTTCTTTTTTGCTTGCTCGCGCCGCCCGGTGTAACAGGGTGATCTTGCTTTTGCATAGCTTTGCATCTTTGCGCGCCGCCCGGTGTGACAGGGTGATGTTTGTTTTGTTTTCGCTTGCTCGCGCCGCCCGGTGTGACAGGGTGATGTTCGTTTTGTTTTTGCTTGCTCGCGCCGCCCGGTGTGACAGGGTGATCTTGCTTTTGCATAGCTTTGCATCTTTGCGCGCCGCCCGGTGTGACAGGGTGATGTGTGTTCTCTTTTTGCTTGCTCGCGCCGCCCGGTGTGACAGGGTGATGTTTTTTTTAAGCCTATTTTGTTAGCTGTGCTCAGTGTGACATTGTAATGTTGGATTTGCTTGCTATCGCATCGCCTGGAGTGGCAATGTGATGTTCTTTGCACGAGCTGACATTCTGGAGGAGCACTGGAAATGAAAGTGATAAGTCCAAACACTGTTTTTTACTTACGTTATCCGTCTAAAGGGATGCCATGGCTTTTTTTTGTCAGTCCTCAGTAAAGATCTTCCTTAGAGGTATCAACCGCGCCAATGCACACTTTGGATTTGGATTCGGTATTTTTCACATTAAGCTACTACAGTCAAAGGTTGAGGCTGTGAAGATAAGTTCTCCTTGTGATGATAGGTCCAGTGGTGAATATGAAAGTACTACTACGGCGGATTTACTACCCACTATGCAGCGTCTTTCGGAGCCAACAAAATAGATTGTAAGGTTCTTCAAAGAAATAATGTAACTTTGCCTTTTCAATGTTTACTATAAGTGTTTTTCAGCTATGTCCCTTACTTGGCTCAAGTTGGATGACATGGAGCGTTTGTTTGGCCGCCAGTGCCATACTTTGTAGAGTCTGAGCCAGTAGGAGAATTAGAGCAGCTAGCCTTGACTTCATTGGTTAAGAATTATTCAGATAGAAATTATATGTTCACCAGAGCAAGTGAGTTTGGTAAAGCGGAGCTAGCACGCTGCAAACGGAGTTAAGGTAGAGAGAATGCCCACGCCTAAGGAGCCAGGATGCAAGGGAGCGTGTGGGGAGCGGAGCGCGTGGGGAGCGGAGCGCGTGGGAGCGGAGCGCGTGGGAGCGGAGCGCGTGGGAGCGGAGCGTGTGGGGAGCGGAGCATGTGGGGAGCGGAGCATGTGGGGAGCGGAGGTGTGGTGAGCGGAGAGTGTGGGCAACGGAGTGCGTGGGGGCGGAGCAATCGGGTAGTGGAGCGCCAGGTATGATGAGGAGCTGCTAAACCATAACTCTGTCACGTAGAAAAAGAAGCGCACATGGCTAGACGGGCGCGGTGGACAATTGGGTCAGGCGATGGCTCTATTTCATCTATATGAGATGCAAGTCGAAAATCATTGGATTCTAGAAGTATGCAATCGCCAAACTCCGGAACACTGATGATGTAAATGCTGGACTTTAAACAGCATGCAAATATGTAAGCAGTGAAGGCTGATTCGAGCAGGGCCTTAGTGACACTGTAATTAAAGCGCACGGGTTGAACTTAACTATTAATATGTCTCGTGCAGCGCATTCTGGCTCGTTTGCCCGCTCGATCTGGTCATTTGCTCGTTTTGCATCGCGTGGGGCCCATGGCGGAAGGGTGTTTGAACGGTTCATCATGCAAGACGAGAGACTTGGCTAAAAATATCTTTTTAAGTATGTATGACATACAAAATTGCCTTGCTCTTTGCGCATCCTCCTAAGGTGTGGCCTCAATCTTTGACCCTATTGGTGAACGCGCTCACAGTTCGGGCGAAATTGCTCTTGGCCGCTTCTTCGTGAACTGGTTCAGCTGTCAGTGCTTCTTGTTAGCAGTGATCTTCACCCGATAGGTCTGAAATCTGCCACTGTAAGTGCATCGGCTGGACACTGGACAGGTTGTAAGAGGTCCGATGATTTTGGTTCGCTTTCAGGCCCGGCCTGGGGTTTTGCCATGTATCAAGCGACGGAGCATATCTAACAAGTTGACTTTCACTTTGCTGTGGCAGGCCCTTTCACTGATGTTGATTGCGATTGGCTGCGGCAAGGCGAAGTGCAACGCATTTAAACTATACGGGTGATGCTGTACATTGATTCTTGCCTAGGACTGCTCTTGCCTTCTCTGTTTCGCCTGGATCTGGACGAATATAATGGAGTATGGTGTGCGCCGACAGAATTGGCATTTAGTTTAAAATTGTTCTAACTTTTTGTACTGCACTGAAGCACAAACATGTTGCACAGGTTGTAAGTGGTCTGATGATTTTGCTATGCCTTCAGGCCTTTGATTTCGCATTATCAATGAAAAGGAACGAATTTGCCAACCCGATTTTGTTGCGACAGGCCCTTTCACTGACACTGATTCTGGGTGGTCGAAGCCAGGAGAAGTTTACATGGTTTCGAGGAATAAAAGATGTGAAGCTGCAGAATGGCTTGCGCAGGATTGCTTTGGCCTTTTGTATCTCGGGGATACCTGGAAGAATATGATGGAGGATGGTGTGTCTTGAAGCACTTGGTGATCACATCCTAGCACCAACCTAGCGCATGTCAACACAGATTTTTTATACAAGGCGATTGTTTCATGGCGTCTATCATCGGGCGCTGTTGCGACCAAGCAGATTTGGCAACACGCTCCAACTGCTCCTTGCCTTGCCTTTTCAGTGTGCAATATCTAAAGCATAGTTGATTTGCCCACTGCGAGTGAACAAGGCGACTACTTTATGCAGGGAATCATCCGTCGTCTTACTCACGTATGCCATGCCGGTTGCTATGAAACCATTCAATGTGCCTTGGCCGGAAAACAGCGGAATTGGTTTGAATTTGCGTGAGTTTGCAATGATACCTGCCAAGGGCGCAATTCTGGATTTGGATTGAAGCAAGTTGCCACTGGTGGGTGCAAAGTCAAGGAGTCAAATGTGAAGCTGATTTCTTGCCCATTGTGGTGTGACTCGCTTGTGAAATACAAGGTAGTACGCTCACATGCCACAGGTGTCTCATGTCGATACCGTAGATGCACATGGTAGCCTGCAGGTGATGCCCTTGCGTGGAAGATTGCGAGGCGGTGTCGCAGCACGACTTCATTTCCAGTGGGGCTGGAGCTTCCCAACTGGAAAAGAATTTCGCGGAAGCAGTGGTACTTCCGATTCAGGCTTGGACATATAGCTGTTGAGATTTGCAATTGAATTAAAATTCTTGTAAGGGGGCAGCGAGCGGCTCCACTACATGAACCACATGCAGAGGCTGAAAAGCAAGCGGCAGCTTTGTTCGCCTTGTTCACATACTGCTGCTGTCGACCCGAGGCTCCAGCGCAGTCAAGAAATGATACTGGTCGGCTGCAGCCTAAGGTTTTTATAATGCTCAACGATTTGTGATTTTGTCGAGCTTGCTGCATTGCGGCCAAGGCCCGGAACTGATGAAGGTATAACATGCCAAGGCGGGCGTAACTACATCCTTCTCCAGTTTCTTGCTTGCTGTGTGTCCTTAGCCTTTGTAACCAGCAGATACCTGGTGCTTTCCCGATTCACTCTCATGACGCCAGTTCCACAAACAGCTGACTTCCAAAAGAATGCTGCTATGTGGAGTATCTGGGTCCAATTCAAATTGCAGTGGTGGCTTAACACTTTCTGTGAGCCGCCCACATTCTTATTTAAGGTGATTACTTTATGAAGACGATTGTCAACCGCTTGACCTGTGAAGTTGGTCAACGGTATCTTGGCCGAGAGAAACTAAATGACCATATGTGAAGTTTGATATCCCAGGCCACCATTGTCCAAGCGCCAGAAGCGGCGACGGTACGAGGAGCGCTACTGGGAGAACGTCTACACCAACGCAATTGGCAGGCATCAACGCATTCTCCGAAGGCGGGAACTAGCTTTTGAAAAGCTCTTCGAGGCAGGGTCGTCAGTGCAAGCTTACATGACAAGATATAGGTCATGAAAAGGGTAGTCTTGAGGAATCTGTGAGTGTGTGGCGCGTGTAGTCGTCAGGAATACGAGTGCATAGTCCAAGCAGAAAGGGAGAAGATGACTATGCCAGATGCCCTTTCTTTTTCTTCACCACCCCCAGGCGCATCGGTTTTTTAGAATGAAAAAGCAGAAACCCACCCACATGTTACATGCAGTTCTGCTTGGTGCCTTTGCTGCAACCTTCTTGAGGACCATGCGCTACTACCAGCAAGCCTTTGGTGCAAAGACGCTTCACGGAAGTGTGCCTAGTGGATGCGTTTCGCTCCATTGGCCTCAAAGTACCCTACACTGGTGATGGGCCATTTTGGGCTGTGGAGGATGGCCAAAAGATGCTGACTCCTTTGAAGTGCCTTGGTGTATTCGGTAAGAATGTCTTTTTGCTTTCACTCCTCAGTTTCAACCCAAGCTACCTACATGACCAAGTCGCTACAGGCACACCATATTTGCTGTGGATATCGCTCCAGCAGCAGATTTGCAGCCCGGTAAGTATGTCCTCTATCGCCAAAAGAGCTTCACTGGCTTTCGTGTATTCGATGACGGAACCTGCAGAGTCCAGAGTGGTCCAAAATGCTACATGGGAGATACCATGCACACCAAGGATTTTGATGCCTCAGCGTATGAGATGATATTCCACGTTGTGCCAGAAGAAGCAGGCTTTGGCCACAGACATGTTTTCACAGACGTTGCTGGCGGTGGTGACGTTGTTGAAGTCGAGGTTCAAGGCGGTGCTTTGCCTCAACACACAATCATTGCCCACAATCGGTCTGTGGCAATGGAAGCCAAGAAGCGCCGTTTGGAGGGTGGAGCTAGGATCGACAGCACCAATTCCACACTCTGCAACATTAACCTCTTCAGTTTGCGGAGCCTTGAGATGGACAGTATCTTGCCAGATATCCTTCGTGCCGGCGTCGTCAGGCGCAGCGTGATGCCACACCCGCCCACACAATGGTGTACTGTTAAGTCTTGGCCAGTCTTCATTGACCATTTGAAAATCTCCAATCCCCATCCCAGAGACGCGAGACTGGTGTTCGAGGCACGTGATCACATGTACTTCTGGGATGGGACGCCAACGGCTGGATCAGTGACCAAGCTCATCCACACATTCACGCAGCCATTTGACCCTGACTGTGTAATTGCGGGCATGCGAGCCGGAGCGAATTGGCCACGTCCGGAATACCTGAAGCCCTATGTGGCTGAGGACACGCTCTGCTTCCTCAGGGATTCAGTTCACACCAAAGAGCTGGTCAATCTTTTGTGCATCAAACCGCGCCCAAATGTGGAAATCTGTCAGTTGGTCAAGAATATCGTGCGGCAGCATCCAGATCTTCACAACATTGTCGATTTGATCTCCATGTCTGACGCAACAATCAAAAAGGTCTGGACCAGAAACGCTGATGATGCGTCGAAGCAAGGCACATGGATGCACATGGAGCTAGAGTGCTTGCTCAACGGTGGTTTTCTATCGCGCGTGTCCACAGAAGTGGGTCTCTTTGCAAAGTTCATCGATGCAAAGATGTCTGGAGTTATGGCTTTCCGTACGGAGTGGGCAGTTTTTGCCACAGAGGAGAATTTGGCCGGCTCCATCGATTTCGTTGGAGTGCGGTCGGACGGATCGCTGGTACTTTGTGATTGGAAGCGGTCCAAATGCATGTGGAACAAATGCAATGGATTTGGAAAGTTCATGCGAAGCCCCGTTGCGCACCTGCCAGATGCAGCTTTATGGCACTACCGGCTGCAGCTGAACATTTACTGCCGTATTTTGGAAAAATATTATGGCGCAACCATCCATAGCATGTTCGTCGTCGGTTGCAACCCTGACAATGGAGAGTTTCCCTTTGTAGATGAAGTGCCGTTTATGGTTGCCGAAGCTAATGCTCTTCTGGAATTTCAAATAGCGGCGACACATGATGTGCGTGGTGGCAGCAGCCAGTGGGAAGAGCAAGTGCTAGAATTTGAACGCATCTGTAGTGAGTTCCAAACACTGCTTGCTCATAGCCCCACCCTTTTCGGTCACCTTGCAGACCTGATGTGTCTTGATGTAGACCTGTGGGAATGCAAGGTTGCCGAAATTAGACAGCTTTTCGCTAGCCACTTGCCTTTGCCAGAAAACCTTGAGCAGCGTGCAGTCGCACACAGCAAGAAGAGGCTAGCAGTCTACATGTCCTTTCTGAGGCAGTGCAGTGGTGTAGGCACATCAGAAAGGGTGAGCCTAGTCATTGCTTTTCCAAACCCATTCCTTAGCACATCAAAGAGAAGATGGGAAGCTGCATGCCTCGAAAGCAGGAGGCTTTTGCGCTCAGAGGGTAGGAGGTGGTTACATCAATCGGTTTCTTCCAGTGACGCTTTGGGAGGTGGAAGCTCGGACATGTGACATGTTCAATCCATGTTCTTTTTTTCCGCAGCGACTTAATCAGAAAGTTTTCTATTCTTTCTTACATCCATGTGCCACTATCTAAGGACCTTCAGCATCGAGGCCACAAGATGTCCTCCGCTTGCGTTTCTGCTTTCCGGCAACTCCGCCTTGTGATCTTAGGGTGGCTCTTCGGCAGTTGGCTGCGTACCAAAAGGAAATGAGTCTGGTGGAGTCAGTCCTTGCAGAACATCCCCATTTGTTCTGGATCGCTCCTAATCCCTTGGATGCAGATGGTGACGCAAAGCTCTGGGAGTTTAGATTGCGTTCGACTGGATTCTTTTTACGCTTACTGAGAGATCAGAAGCTGAAACTGCTGGAGTTCTCCCTCTTCGCTTTCTTTTTCAATGAAGTCCGCTGCAACCCGTACATGACGGACATGTTGTTCGTATCCAGTTGCTTTGACAAGACCCCTCGACAAAGCCACCTAAGGCACATGGCTGAAGCTATTCACTTTTTGCATTTGCTATGCCTGCCAGCTTGGATGTCGTCCACAGATTCTCGCCTGCCACAGCGTTTCTATCACATCGAAATGCTTTTAGCGCTCGAAACATTTGCCAGCTTTCACGGGGAGGAAAGCCTAGAGAAACTCATCGAAGGCTCAGGGCAGTATGGACCGGTTCCTGCGGTCAGAGAGTGGCGCCTGCTTGACCAGTCCGAACGGGTCTGCAAACAGTTGGCTGCATGTCAGCTAGGAATGATGCCTTTTGTTGAACTCCTCACCCGGCACCAGAAGCTTGTGGACTTGTTTCCGGATCCCTATGATGTTAGAGTCAACACTCAGTTGTGGATTCTGAGATTGCGCTCCGCTGCATTTTTAATTCGACTCCTCCATGACAATCAAATTAAATTCTTACAGCTGGTGCTCTATATCTTTTACTGGCCGGAGATTTCAAGTTCCCCACAGTTGAAAGCTTGTGTTTTTGCTTTGAGTCATGAGAATGCAGCAGCAGCAGCAATGATCTTGCTGCATCGCCTCAGCTTAGGCTTCTGGTCCAAGCAGTCGCAGCATAGTTTGGAAATGCGATCTCACTCTCTCAGCATTACGATGCATTTGGAACAAGCTCTCCGATTAAAGCGCTGTGGCCAGAGAGTTGCAGAAGACTGCCTAGGAGGAGCAACGAACAACTCACAAGCCACCAACTTCGAAGAGTGTGATTTCTGTGCGAGTCCTAGCCACGGTGAAGGCTCCATGGTGGCAAAGCAAGAACAAATAGAAGAAGAACGTCGTGTGAAAACCGAACATGGTGAAAAAGATAAGCCAGGGGAAGCAATCGTCGGTGACAATGAAGATGTGGAAGAGTTGAGGCCTGCAGCTGTCAAGCGAAGACGACTTATGAAAGGTGCACAGGACACGGCCACAAAGTTCCAAACTCTGTTCAGCGACTACGAAGCCTGCAGCTCTTCCATGCTTACTGCTGATCTCTTTGATGTTCCAGAAAATCAAACCACTATTGTTTCCAGATGCCAGCAGCTCCATGATTATGTGTCACAGAAATTCCCAACTTGGTCAGACCGATTGGTGCGACTAGCTGCAGCCGCTCTGGCTTGCTACAGCACCAGAATTGGAGGACGCATGTTCATCGGCGATAACATTTTCCTTTTGTGGCTTCTGGAAGGGAATGCGTTCCTTCGAGTTCACAACGGCTTTTGCTTCATTTACAACGGAGATGGTGCTTTTCAACCTTACTCTGGTATTCCACCGGAGGCTGTTTTACACAGGGTATCAGGGCTGTTTGTGGAACTGGAAGGCATATTTCGGAGGATGCCTTCTCGAACAAGACGAGACCATGAGAGCGTGCTGGCTGCAATTGCAACCGATCTGGCTAAATATACCACGGAAGAGTTGTTTTTCAGCGCGTGCCGCGAGACTGCAGTACTGCAAGGGCAACCTGACGACTTTGAGGAAGGTGACCTCTTCGATGATGAAGGTGCTGGGCGATCAAAATCAAAAGACAAGTGCTCTTGGACATTGAAGCTTGCTGCATCTGTTTGGCGCGCCTGCCAGTCATTGCGCGGAGACATGATGCATGATAAGATCATTGCGTTGCTGGTGGAGTGGTGCGAGACGCCAAGTCCTGCGACTGCTGCTGTCGCATACCAAGACACATGTGTGAAATATGACACAAGCAGATCGCTTCCAGTGCAGCATGTGCAGAAGTCACCTGCCAACAATTGCTACATATACATTCCCCATCCACTTCTTGATCCTGTACTTGATTGCCATAGAGAGCGCCTTCAAAAGTTTTATCAGGAGACATTCTGGGCGAACAATGAAGTGTTCAGATGCAATCAAGCCGCCTTGGCATTGGCCAAAAGAGGCTTGAACATTGATCGTTGCTTCATTGGGGAGTCGCCGGGTGGTGTTGGGCAAAGCCTCTATTCAACACATTTGGATGCCATGTTGGGGCACAACCATGGGTTCTTTGACCCCAACGTCTGGTACAATGAGGACGAGCTGCGGAAGCAGGTGGAGTCCTATGCCCGCTGCATTGTGATCACCGGCCAAGAAGCTCCAGAAAGTAGCAAGAAGCTGCACCTTGATCTCTTCAAAAAGACCATGTCTGGAGATGGTGTAGCTGGCAGAAAGCCTTATGGTTATTCTACACGTATGTTTTCTATGGTTGGTTGGAAGCGGCTGGAAGAAAACAGGATGATGTCTTTTGTTGGCATCGACGAATCCAACTTTCAGTCGGTGTTTAGGAGAGCTTTGGTGTGGAAGCCTAAAGGCCGTTTTCATCCACAATCTGTGTTGGACAATTTGCACGCCGATCACGAAAAAGATGGTCACTTTCCGGCTGATCAGACTCTGAAGAAGTTCCTTGTCACCAAGCAAGCCTCAGCTGCTGGCCTCCGTATCCAACATGCCTTCGAAAGCAAATATGGTGAGCAAGAATGTGTGCAGATCATCGAGAACTATGTTGCAGGAGGAGACAACTACTTGACAGAAGATAAGATGAGGAAAGCGTGTGGCTTGTCCCTTCGCATTCGACACGAGGAAACGCAAGATGGTGGTGTAGGCTTGCTGGAGGTTATGGACAGTCAACGGGAACGTGATCAAGAGACAGAGGAATATTCAACCCTGAGAATGAAGATTTGCCAGCATTTGCTTGAGAATATGCAAGCAGATCTCAGTTTTCGAGAGCTGTCGAAGAAATACAAAACAATGGTTGCAGGAGCACAGGTTCCCAACGTACCTCAAAAAACTTTGTGGAGTGAACTGTCGAGCCGGTCCCTCATGATAGATGCCCACCGGAAGGCTGCCCGATCGGTGCATTTTCTTCAACCGCTTTTGGATATGGAAGAACGTTTGGACAAAGTCATTGCTGTTGACCGCTGTTCTTGTGACCACTCTTTTCCAGAGGTATCGGATTTGAAGCAGTTGCATTCGTATTTATCCAGGGACACCAGCCGAAGCGCTAATGTAGCTACCATGAAACTTTTTTTGGAGCGCCTTTGCACATCCAAGCCTACAAGATCGTCAACAGCTGGCAGGCGAGGGCCTGTGGCAAGGAAGGAATGCAACGAACAAGATCTGGTCGAAGAATATCAGAAGCGATTGGAAAAGCTTGAGGCGTACGAGGGCGCTTGCTTACATTATAGCGCATTGGGTGAAGATATTGCAGAAACATCCAGCACACCAAGAAGGCGTGCTGTTCACAAGATGCAGGCCGCTCCTCAGGATGTTGTCAAAGTTAGCGTGTCCTACCACTATGGAGATGATAGGACCATACGCACGAGGAGGTTTGCTGAAGGAATGGGTGCGCAAAAGTGCGCCCGAAGAGTGCAAATGCACTTGTTCCATCACAGCAGGGACTTGGACATCGCAAATTGCTGTGTTACAATCATGTTGCAGCTTCTTGACAAATTGAAGCCAAGTCCGGAGATGCCTGCGCAGGTGAAGGCAGTCCTTGTCGAATGGCATCAGTCCAGACAAAAGGTCTGCGAAAAGTTGCTGCAAGTGGCCTACGCAGAAGGCAAGGCACTTGTCAACAGAGTCTTGAACGGCGGCTCTGTTCCGCCGAAGCTTCAAAACAATGAATGGCTGAAACGAATGCAACAGGCTGGTATTTACCTGAGGTGGTTTGCGTGCTCAGTGGTGAAGGATGACTATAAGGAGATTCTCCAGAGTGGCCAAAAAGCTTTCCCTGCTGCAACAGCTTTCTACTATCTTTGGACCTCAGTAGAAGACTACATTCTGGAGCACTGGTGCGAATTCTTGAAAAGACTTCAGCCCAGCCATTTGTCGTTGCATTTTGACGGTGTGCGAGTGAGCTCAGATGTCTCCGAGGATGTTGCCAAGATCATTCAGGAATCTGAAGAGCACATCCGAAAAAGCACAGGCTTTGATGTTAAGGTTGTTGAGAAAAGGCATACGCACGTGCTGGAGGCAATCAAACAAAAGGCCAAGTCATCGGCGACGGGTGAGCCCGATGAATTTCCAGATGCTTTGAAAAAACATGGAAATTGTATTCCTTCTTCTCTTTGGCATTTAGTTGCTTCCAAGAAGGACCTAGTGAGAAAGATTGAAGCCGAGCATCCACAGAACACCTACTGCCTAGAGCGCGGGCATCGAAGCTACCGGCAATGCTGTGAGCTGTTTGGAATTGAGCTCGGAGCTACACTTGGGATTTCGTCCCCGCCACCACATTCATTCCTTCTGCACACAGAGAATGGAGGTACTCCTCACTGCGTTGCCGTCAAGCTAGACAAAGGAAATGCGACCGTGCATGACCACGACGCGCGCTGGACGATTAGCATCGACAATCTTCTAGCTGCCCTTTTTGAAGGGGTAGATTCACACACAGTCGTTACCTTCACCATTCAGAATGACCATTGTGCCCCAAGTGACCTATTGCTGGACCTGCAGGCCGGCAGCTCATCATCGGAAGATGAGTTACCAGATGCCGACAGCTTGATCGTGAATGATGAGGGGGAAGTCTTCGTGCACGACAACTTGAAGGATTCGATGGAGGAGGAAGTAGCAAGCTTCCTGCAAGAAGTTATTGACGACAACATCCGGAAGATTGGTGGGCTGTATCGGTGCACTTTATGCCCATTTCGATCATTTGCCAGGCTTCAACAGCTGCGTGTACATATAGAAAATTATCACACATCAGAGGTGCAGTTTGCCTGCTCCGGTACAAAACAACTGAAGGTCATTCTTGCTTTACACGATGACGATTGCATTCGCAGGGCCAGAGGCTGTGACTTCTTGTTTCGAAGTGCTTCGCTCATGGCCCGCAACTGCGCCCCTCCTCTCTCACATCGACAGACCTACATCGACAGAGAAGTTCGACTTCTATTCACAGCAGGCGGCCCTGTCTACGTTAACAAAGCGGCTTTCGGCACAACCATCTTTGCCCGCAGAGTCCTCAACATCTACTACGACAAATCTTTCGCCGAGGTCTTGTACCGCGAAGTTGTACTTCATCATTCAAATGCTCCGTGGCCTGAAACGGGCTTGGGCTTGGGATTTCTCGAATGTTTTTCTTCCTGTTTGTGTGTCTTTAAAGCTTGTTCATTACAGAGACAGCCCATTAGATTAGATTCAAAGCTCTCTGCAGGTCAAAAGCGTCTGGCCTCGGCTACAACTTCGATCACTGGAAGCTGGCAATCCACTAGGCCGCCTCTACCCAGCCCACAACAGGGATTGGTGGCCTGTGGTAGAGGACATTTTCGCGTGCAAGCACATTCGCATCATCCTCAACTCTCTCACCACAACGTTGCTGCGCAATTCCGAGTTCCTCTACTTGTCTGTGGATGCCACGCTCAAAATATGCGCTGGGGTTGCAGGCCAAGCAAGCTGGCGCAGCTCCGTAAAGGTACGAAATCAGGCTGCCTTTGGAGACGATGTGGCCTACCGGCGGGTTCTGACAGTACGTGGTCGGACTGGTGCAGTGGTTGCCATGGTGCCAATCAGAGGCGAGGTGGTAATGGTTAGGGCAAATAGAAAGGTTCAATGCGCCCAATGCATTGATTGCAGCCCAACCCTGACAGGTGAAGATGCAGATTGTATATCTGAAGCTCTGGCTACTTCTCTGGACACTGAGGCACTGCAACAGGTGCTGTATATAGCCACTGATTCACCTTCTTCGAAGCTCTTTTTTACTTTGAAGAAATGCCTTGTAAATCTGCGTGCTTTGTCGCTGGATCCGGTGCACTTGGCAATTGTCTACGAGTATGCCCATTGGCACCGTAGAACGTCTGGTTCCAAGGTTTTGCGACAGCTCTTGAACAAGGTTAACATTGTCGATCAGCGTTGTTCAGATAAATCTTGGGGTTCTATGTTCTGTGGCTCACATGCCAGTCCCCTGACAGCGCAAGAGGAACGATTGCGGCATATGATTTTGAATTCCTCCATGCCGGAGCGTGCAGCGAAGATTGTTCTGGCCAGGCTGGATCCTGCGACCCCTTTGTTTTGCAGGATTACATTCATTGAAACTGTGGCTGCTATCGCGCAGCAGTACGAATCTGAAGTATGCCGCAAGGTGACGGGTCAAAACAAGGAAGTCCGGCAAATACTTTGGGCCGCGTGTGCCCCAGACCGATTGGGCTGGCTTATGAACAATTTGATGGTTCGTCACGGAATGGAACCTTGGCAGCGGGCTTTACTTCCAAGCGGAACTTCGTCGAATGAGGCCCTCCACGCTCAGATAAACACTTGGACGCGTCCAATTCGCACTATGCATCGCAGCACACTGAGATTGAAGCTGCAAATCATGCAGTTTGGGAAATTGCTGGCGCATCAAACAGCATTGTTTTTCCCAACAAGCAGACAGATGCCGGAAGGAAGCTTGCTGGCACAGTGTGTTGGAGTTGATGTTTGGTGTGAGGAACAGTGGAGGTGTTGGTGTCGGATTAACAAAGCAAAGCTTCCGCTGCACTCTGCGCGGAGGGATGAAGTCCAGGCTGTAAAGGATTGGCGCAGCGCCACAACATGTAAACCCAAGACGGTTCGAAAAAGAGCCAAGAGAACCGTTTTTACATTGGCTCGTCGCCACAGACTGCGTAGAGGCGGTGTCAAATGACATTCGACTTTTTGCAACCAGAAAAATGTTCATTGCGTCAGCTGACAGACAAGATGTCACGGTTGTAGATTTTAAACTGAGCGTATATATGGATGGAGATTCAGGCATACGCGTAGTCGCATAGAGATGTGTTTGTGGCGTATGAAAGAGATAAAGGAACAGTGAATAGTGTGAACCTCTGTGCTATTGTGGATTGAACGCGTGCGTGATGGTGAAACTGAGCAACCTGGTGTAACTGCACCTTTTGTGATGTCGAGTTCCCTTGCCCCACTATAGGCTGTTAGCAGGTTCGGTGAGGTCATCTTGAAAAATCTTGAGGGAAGTGCTGTCACGCTTCGGAACCTGCCTACCTTGTGGAGATCTGAAGTCTTGGGACGTGTACGCGAGCGTACAACAAACGGTGATTTGCTTGCAATGATTTGTTTCAATCGGTTGGTTGGATCTACTGGTCATGAGTTCAGCCAAGTAGGGTTGCTCTTGGAATAGGGCAACGTTTGTTGGCGGATCTTCCGCCACGGGTTTAGTGCTTTGTTGTGTCCTTTTCTCTTTTTGATCCGCCCGCACTCTCCTTTATGAAGGGGTCTTCATTCGTTGCGACCTTTTTGGTTAAATTTTGGGGTGGTAGGTTTCTTCTTTGAGCCACCCTTGCACGGCTGGTTTGCTGCGCTGGTCCCGGTCTCCTTTCTTCCCGTACCAGGGTTGTGAGTTAACAAGTGGTGCATCTGGCATGCATGGGTTTTGTTTCTGGTGATGTGATTTCTCTTTCCAATTTATTTTGGTTCATCACCTTTCATTGCTAAGCGCATCCCGACTACTATTACTACTATTTGTTGTTTTAAGGTAGTGTTGACATGGTAGACTGATTCGAAAAATTTCGGGGACAGCAAATAGTATTTGTTACAAAAAGGATAATTTAGCTTTTTCTATATTTCTTGCAGATGGTGGAGTTATAGTTAGGTTTCACTGCGTGCCATATCATATGTGTGTAGGATGGACGTGCACAGCGCTAATACGCAAAACTTGATTGCTGGCTGGACGTTTTTTCTGGTAGACAACAAAAGACTAATGTGCTAAATGCGCTAAATAGTTTTCATATGCTGCTGTATTCTGACTGACTAAGACGAAAAACAATAGACGAGAGACCGAGAGACTAAACGAAACGCTTCACCATGCATGTCGATGTGAACTGTTGGCTATAGTTTTTCCTTTTTCCCCATGGGTGCGCGGAAGTGTCGTGGGTTTCAATGGGTTTCAATGTCACAAAAGTCATCCGTTCAAAAGGCAATAAAGGACAGATGTTTCATTGTTGACTGCAATGTTCTATGTTTACGGTTGCTCCGCTTTTCACCCCTTGGCCCTTTGCCATGGCGCGCAGAGAGCGGCGCGCCAAGCGGATGGCAGATTGGTATGGACTTGCCGTGGAAGGCCTATACCCGGGTTTGACGGCGAATCGAGTCCTTCCGGGCATGTCCAAAAAGTAGTTGTGAGCCATATGGGAGATGATCGAAAACCCAGCGTAAGGAGTTTAATATAAAACAGCCTTTTAGATGTTGTTAAAACCCTCCGCGAAAGCTTCGCGATGAGGTTCGCGAAAGTACATGTTTTTCGCGAAAGATTTATCGAAGGTTCTGGTTTTAATATTGGTTCTCCTTTTATGGCCCACTGGATAAAAAGCTTCTACGTAGAACTTTACTTGGTTTCAGTTTGTTTTGGGATGTCAATGTGTAGTGTAGCGTATGTTTGTGGGATTCCTGTATTATGTGTCATAGATCACAGATGTGTATAGTTGTCAGAGGCATTTGTGCTTGAAGCAATCTAGCCACAGAGATGGCGCCAAATACAGCCAAAGTGCAATCACCTGGCTGAGCCAGTTTGAGCCAATGGGGAAATCATTAATGATTTTTCGCGAAAGATCCGCGAAAGTTTCACGAATGTGCCGATAAAGTTCTGCCTACCAAACTTGACCCCACCCCCATACCCCAACGACCTGGAATAGGGATGTGGGGCTGCTGGTCTGTCAGCTTTGGATGACGGCTGTATCAAAGTGGTGCAGGATTTCTTCTTCCGCCCACCGTATCTCTATATATAAATATACATGACTCTCTGACTCACCCAAAACATGTTAAGTAACCAACCTCTCTTGAGGAACATGCTTCGCGATGAGGTCGCGAAAGATCCGCGAAAGATATCTGCTTTTTCGCGATGAATGGCCATTCCAGGATGAAAGAATATTGATCAAACATCATATGTTGTAGACAAGAAGGTACAGCGGAACATTATATGGCATATTCATACCCAAAGATGCGCCACCGGCATGACAGGTGAGCGCGGCGCTGCGGCAAAGAAGCAGTGTGTTGCGCGAGCCGAAGAGGCCCGGCTCTCATGCTGAGCGTTCAGCTGTGCGCAAGGGTACGGATTGAAATAGGACAGAACAAACTACACAGTGCACATTCTGAGAACAGTTAGCACAGCAACGACGCCACGACATGTGTCATGAGGGAACTTTACGAAATCTTCATGGCCGCAGGTCGCTGAGAAGCTTCCTCCAGGCGGATTACGCCGAAGCGCTCCGCGCCGTTTTTTTCGAATCATGTTTGATTGTCGTGATGCGAGACACTTCGGCTATTAGTGAATGAGTGACACAAACGCATTAGCCGTTGACAAGTTGACACATTGACAAGTGATCTACCAATCACAGATCATCGCCAGGTCGGTTTGCCTATAGGCTGCATTAGGTTTTCCTTGATCCGATTGAATGCGGAAAGCTTGGCACAGGAGCTGCGAAAGGTCTGCAAAATGCAGCACCTTCAGGTGAGGAGTGGGGAGACGGTCGATGACAGGGCCACTACCCATATCAAGAGGTGTTTTCCTCACATAAACACTAAAATCAATTTACTGCTTAGTTCCTTACTTTTCACATACCATGGCATGGCTTCTTCAGTTGTCTCCTGGAAACGAATGGGAAAGTTTCTCGGATCGACTGTCTTTTCGTGGCTCAGGCCCGGAAGGCATTGATCCAATAACCATGGAGCGGCTTCTGTGGGGATCTGCAGTGAAACATAGAGACTGACAGTGAAGCACTTCAAGAAACATACCCTGTGAACTTTAATCCAATTTGATTCTCAGAGATTAGATTTTGGTCGAGGGCAGTCGGTGAGTTGTAATACAGCGTCCATCCAGATGGTCCCCCCTTAATTTCTATGATAGACTTCCATGCAGATGGTCGCCCCTTGAACCAAAAGCAATGTTTCGGTGGATTGTGAACGTCCGCTTTCGATCTTCCCGGTCGGATGGATATGTGGTCGTCACTGAGGAGCCAGGTGCAAAAAGGTGGTCCTTCGGTACAAAACGAAGCGCTCGTCGCAGTGACAGGCCACTGGAACGGCGTAGAGTTATGAAGACACAGATGTAATGATATTTGAGATGTATAGAAGGTATCAGACTTTTCTTTTTTCACATGTTCTCCAGAGAGCTGGTTGAAAGGTTTTGATCAGAATCCTTTTGATGAAGGACTTCTTTTGACAGACTTGGAAGTGCATTGTTTGTTTTGTGTTTTTAACCATCGGATGTTTGCGATGTCCCAGGCCTTCCGCCACAGCATGCGGCAAAGCTCTTGGAGTTTGCCCTTGAGAAGTCCAAGGACACCCGCTTCGTCGAATCGGGGATCTGGCGAGGTGGAGGTGAAGAGTCGAAGCAGAACAGTAAGCTTAGATAAAGGATCTTAGCCAAGTATCATTGTCCTGCGAAGGTCTGCGGAGTGTGAAGAAGAGTAAACACAACAAAAGCAAACAAACTCTTCAAAAGCCATGCAAACTGTCAAAGCATCAACAATATACGTGCTATTCATGCTTATTCTTTTTTGTAAGTCATGGTATGTGGTTGCCCCATCCAGGAGCTACGGGACCCGTCGATGTATATGGTGTCCACGGTGGCAAGGCCAGTGCGTCGTTGGGGAGACAATGCTTTCGTGACCCGTCGGATTGTATTCCGGGTGCAGAAAGGTGAGTCGGGCGACGAAATCCATACTCCGGTGGTGTAGGACGCCGCTCCAAAGAGAAACTAGAACTATGGTGCCGAGCGAACATAGAAACATATGATTTGTTGAGCTTACGAAAGCTGATGCTTCAACAAAAACGTACATAGGTTTGTGCTCTGGCTTGTGTTTTGCGCTTGTTAGTTTCACAATCCATGTGGAGCAGAGTCTGATTCTAGCCACCAAAAAGAACATGTATTGCTTTGCAAGAGTGGCTCTTTCTTTACAGTTTACCTGCGTAGACCATTTACATCCGCACCACCTGGCAGGGGCTTCAAGCCCAGATGGCACGCCAGGGTCTCAGATTTGGCAGAATTGCGGGCAAGTTACGGAGTTGCAGGAACTTTTGTTTAACGCTCAAATCAACATATTTCTGGCGGCCCGACATGGACAAACAATTCAATCAATGCGCCCTGGGCGTTTCAGAGTTGCACGCTGAGGAAATGGTGGAGGCCTCTGTCCCTTCCAAAGGATGGTTCGACGCGTTGCAAAGACGCAAGGATGATTGGCATGCGAAAATGACGGAGACATTCTTTTAACTCTTTCAACCGTATGATCACGTGGCTTTTGGGAGCCTCATTTGTTTTGGCACGAAGCCACTCATGAATTGAATTCACCAAACACTATGTTCATATCTGCGCGGGAATCAATCCGGTTGATGGTTATCGAAAAGATTTTTCAATCGGTACCTTTGTGAGGAAAAGGCGTACAACTTGAGCTGGCGCAAGATCGAAAGCCGCAGCCTGGCTTGAACGCAAAAGCGGCCGTACTCTTTTGAAAAAAGCGTAACAAGCTTTTGAACGTCATGCCAACCGTTCTAGGCTTCGGGAACCATCAGCCATCAGCGCTTGTATACAAGGCACAAAGCCAGGAGTGTTCTACTGGGAGAATTTTCACACAGGCCAGAGATCAGTGGACGACGCTTTGGCTGATTCATTAGTTGCAACGCATGCTTCCCAATATACATGTGCAATAATTGAACAATGAAAAACAATGAGAAACCGATCTAAGGACCCGCGACGTCCGGTTTCTCCTTCCCCTGTGCGTGGTGGCATGGGCAAATGAGACCTGTGCGCGCTAGTGAGAAATGTGCCGGTGCTTTTCATCCGCAACGAAATGTTACCAAAAGGTCCCTGCCACATATATATATATATATATACACGCATACTACGCAATCCGATGATAGTTATATCATCACCCTGTCCATTCTGGAGGGGGTGTCCTGAGAGGCATTTTATAGACATGAAATGGTGGTCCCAACCTGCAGGGTAGCCTAAATCGAAACACCTGAGGCAGATCGAAAAATCCTAAAATTACCTTAACTGAGGTCTTCCAAGCATGAGTGTACCTTTTGAAGCAGTAAAGAGCCTTTTTCCGAGCGCTCAGATTCTCTGTCTAAGTCTAGTGTCAGACTTTATTAGCAACCCCAGCATCCCAAAAGCTTCCAGGAAAAGTAATATTTCATCTTTGAACATTCAAAAACTTTCCAACACAGAAGTTACATGGACACATCGTCAAACTTCTTGAATATCAACAGCATCCAACAGCCAAAGCGGAAGCAAAAAAGACGAAACAGTTCGCCTCATCATCAGTTGTGGGTAAGGTGTGGCAAAGGATAGATGGCAAGAAACCTAAAATTTTATGAGAAGAGGTCAGGACACATCATTTTACAGAGGTATTGGGTGGGAGGGCCAGACTTCATTAGGAGGGAACAGGGCTGGGAAGCACTCTGGAGGAGCCCTGCAAAAGTGGCTCTGGCAGGTAGAAGGCAAACGGATGAGGAGACACCAGGACACCCATTTTATCAAGGTATTAGGTGGCAGGCCAGACTAATTCATTGGGAGGGACCTGGAATAGGGCTCGAAATGCTAGTGATGCCAAAGGATGTAAATGCATTTTCTGACATGACCACCACATCATGTATTGTCCAAAAGCAAAGATCGAACCACGATTTGCCTCCTGGTAGGAGACAAGAAGCCTTATAAACATGGGTGAGGAGAGGTCAGACCCATTTTATAGAGGGATTGGGGAGCGCTCAACTAGCCCTGGGAAGAAACATGAAGAAGCCAGGAGAAAACCATAAGATTGAATCTGGCAGGTGGGAAAGATGATAAAGGACGCAAAGGAACTGGAAGCGTGAAACAAACATTGAACAACTATGCTTGGGAGGGATCGGGACACCCATTTTAGAGAGGTGGGTGTGGGTGTTAGACAATGTCCCTTACGGAGAGAGGGTACTGGATTCATGCGTTAGAACTGTAAAATAGGTTTGCTGGGGATCCAGCCATTTTTTTTTGATAGAGGCAGCACCGCTGGGTTTGCTTTTCCTAATCATGCCAGGTGATTCCACGCCGGGCAAACAGTTCTTCCTCTAGGCCCTAGGCATTCAACAGTTCTCCTCATCCTTCCTTTCTTATTTTTGGTGTTCATATGTTTTCATACATGTTGGCAACAACATTACATGTTGTTATTTTGCTCGTCACCCATTGATGCGACATTATGGTGATTGAAAAGCAACAGCAAAAGAACCATCAAGCTTATGCACACAAGTCTCTATAAAACGATGATTCCGACTCCCTAAGGGGGGGGGACGGGTTCTAAGACGTTGTATATGGGGCTGACCCCCCCCATTTCATAGAGGCAACGAATCGCAGGCAGAGGTTATATCCCAATAGTGGATCCGAGGCGCCATGCCCAGCACAGCGTGGAGAATCTCAGCGATCTGAAAGTAGGTGAATTTGGAGATGACAGCCTGGAGCTCTTCATCGAAGCGCTGAGAGGCTGTGAGAAGAGTCTCATGTCACTGGGCGAATCTTCGATGTGTATCATCTCAGAATCCAGCACGACCCTCCCTATAGGCGAGTTTGGAACTGCAAGTGCAACAGCTTGGACCTCCTTTTCTGTTCGAGGAACAAAGGAGCTCTCTTTTTCTGGCCATCACCTATAACACAAATATATGTCTTTCTTGCCTGGCTCTTGCACGAAGCTAAATGGATCTTGGACTGCTAGCCCTAGTACCAACGCGTTATCATCAGTTGGTTGAATGGTTGGGGCCAAGTGCTGGACATGCCTTGCGATGATTCAACCACGGATGTGAAGGGCCCAACATGGACTCTTGCACTACACTGGCCATTGCTGTAAGATCCCCCCAAGCTGATCAACAAACTAGCAGCACCAGCATGCTCAGTTTTGGTTGAAGAGGGCTGAAACAAGTCACATGAAAGCCTTTTCCCTGTTGTCGATTTGTCTGGACCTCCAATCACTTGTGGATTCAGGCGCGACGCAGGGCCCTAGTCACATCTGATTCCATTTTTTGTTCAGTTCACATCTGGAGCTCTATCGCCAGTTCGCCACCTCTGGACCAGTCTCAGTACCAACCCGATCATTCAGCACCTCAGCCATCCTTCGTTCAAATGGATCGTTTCCGCATGTCGCCACAGGAGACCCCCCTTTCACCTCAGCGGCTGGTGCCCCTTGGCTCCCAATCAAGAAGAGGGCCTCAGCTCGAGCTGCTGAGGTATGCTGAGTGCCTAGTAGCTTCTTGTTACTAGAAGCAAGAATGCTCCTATACTAGCAAGGCCAGGAGACCCGTTCGTAGCGTCCTTGCTCCGTTCGTAGCGATGCCCGAAATTCTCCGTTCGTAGCGTCCTCTACTCATATGGAGTTGGGTGCTGAGGGGGGAGATCAGTGACGGTGCCCCTGTCACATCCACTCCCTGACTAAAAGCCTTTCCTTGGGAACTCTGAATGCTTAGGTTGAGCTCCGTGCTTTTCTATGATGGGTAGGAACAGCAAGGGCGGACGTGGCGACGTTGACGTTCGGTACAGCATCGCCCTTCATCTCTGCAGACGCTCTGTGAAAACATCCGGACCGGTCCCTCAAAAGCTTTTGGCATTGCCAAGAGAGGTTGAACAGCCCTATATCCCATCCCATATGTACCACTATACAGGCCATATGGTCTTTCAACCTCTCTTGGTGGTTGCAGGTTTGACCTCAAACCGGCATCGCTACGACGGTCACAAGAGGCGCCCGTCGCTACGGAGCGTTCGGACGCGAACCGAACGTGGACCCCCGATCAAACCAACGGGGTTTCCAGTCTTACCTTCTCAGAAGGTCTAGTATTTGAACGGGCAGCGACATCACAGTGTCGAACATCCCTACAGAGGTTCGACGTGACCTGAACTAGGACCCTACAGGAGTACCCATAGGATAGTCTAGTTCGGGTTCTTCAACCTCTGCTGGGGTCTTGGGGAGTCATCCACTGTAACCACTGTGCAGTACCTGTTTCTTCGGTCCAAAAGCTCCAACGGCCACGCGACGTCAACGTTCAGCCAGGTTCGGAAATAAGGTGAGGGATTCACGAGAGCGAAGTCCGACCTGCGTTGTCAATAAGACTAATTCTTGTTACTACCTAGCTCTTCCAACGGGCGCCCTGTCTGGAGACCTGTTTACGTAGGGTGGGGTAGTCTATTGGACACCCAGACAGGATGACCCTGGTATAGTAGCTTCTTGCTCCTAGTAGTATGGCCAGAAGCCCGGAGCTTCTTGTTACTAGCGATGCCAGGAGCCCCAAAAAAACCTTAGCGTCCACTGTGCCCAGAGGACCAGCAGAAGACGTCGGTTTTTTCGGAGCGAGGGGCAGAAGACCAGCCCAACATTTGGAGCGTCGAATAGATCACCAACCAGCAGGGCACCACCATGGATGCCACGATATACGCCACCGCCGAGCACCTGGGGCGCGAACTCACGGTCCAACGGGGGGAATGGAGCACTGGCCCAACAGACCCAGACCATCAAAGGACCTGGAATATTTACCCCCCTTGATACATTCCTCCAACCTGGGCCTGCTTGATCCAAACTGTTTCCTCCTTCTTGTGCATGCCAAGGTCATGGATGTGTCCAGGCTGTGCCCAAAAGCCGGTTGGACCATGCAAGGGGGGGCTTCTTCCAAATGTGTCAGGGTCCAACCTCCGAAAGGGATCTATCCAACCAGTTTGGTCCCATTGAAGAAGAGAATGTCCCCATTGCCTTAAGCCACTGAATGTCTCCCATGTCTTAAGCCACGAGGGTTCACAGCGTGAACGCTGCGTGACTTAGTCCTAGAGACTTGGGTGAATTCTTCTTCGTGGCTAAGTTGCGTCAACCAAACTGGCCAGATGAGCCCCTATAGCCCCAGTTCAATGAAACCAGGAGTCACTGGATTGGATGTCGGTTATATACTTACATTATCTTATATTGATTGTGGAAGTCCTTTCCCTTCCAACACTTAAACATCAACAACCTTGCTGACTTGTGCTGATTTGCCGGAGAATGTTCAAAAAAGGAGGCTGACTTTGATGGATCCAATACCCAAACACGACTAATGGGACTGGCATATGATCCATACATTGACCCCAATGGGCCGCTCGCTCGCTCGCTTCTTCCGTCTTGCTCTTCGTCGCTCATCGCTCGTCGCACCAAGTCTGTGGAACCGCCCGGTTCCACCGCTCGAGAGCTGAGACCTGCAAACATACACGGTTTTCATTCAACCACCAACAACGCGTATCTTGCAACACTAGAAACTCGCAAACTGGAATGCACACTCGCTTGAGGCCAATCCTTTTGAAGCCCCAAGAAACCCAAACACCCGCACCAATCGAACAGCGCCGGTATTCTCCACGGGCCGCAAGCGTCACCGTTCAATCACCCAGACACGGACCAATGGTGCTGAACTTGTAGCCCACCCGCCAAGCTCCTGGCGATGTACCATGTGGTACCGTATAGTGATCAATGAGCGCACAAAAAAACAGTGGTTTCAGAGTAATTAGATGGCACAAACCTGAAGATGTCTTTTTGATGGGGATTCATATAAACCCCGTTTTGGGGATTGTGCCATCTATTCTGAAACCACTATATGGTTAATTATGGTTAATAGTAATTAGCAGGCTACCGGCTACCGGTAGTTCCATTGCATAATGTTCCGAGTTGGGCGCCGAATCGCTGAACATTTACCCCATGAAGATGACCGTAAGGTAGGTAACTTCCATACATGGATGCTATAGTTTCAAACTGTAGTGAAACCATCTGAAATACTCCCTCAAAAACCACCGCGTCAGCCTTGTGCTTGCAGAAAAAGCAGAAACCAACTCCTCACCCCACCCAACTCCTCCATGGAAGGCAGTGGCTGTAAAGAGCTGCATGGGATTGGCCGTGGTGCTCTGTGCTGGCGGCGCGTGCTCCGGACCATCCCGTCCGGCAACCGTCCGCGTGCTCAGGTAAAATTCATAAGTCTGGACCCGGGAACCTTGGAGCTTGGGGACTTGGACCCTAGTGTAGGGTGGTCCAGCCAGGGCACCTCTAGAGGGTCGGATGGTCCTGGTGGTCTTCAGGGACCGGGAAAGGGCTGAGTTCACTCACGCAGCTTCTGGGGAAGCTCCCAAGCTACTGGCTCGTGTGAAGAGTCCGGCACCGGTCAACGATGAGATATGGCGGTTATGGCACCGAGCGGTTATGGCGGGTTGACCTTCTTTTTGAACCCAGGCTTCAAGTCTGAATTCACCACCCAAAAATGCACAGAACGGACTATCAACCATTTAAGGAGGTCCGCCTACGGTTTTCAGGGCATCTGCGCTCTTCGCTGTCGCGCGAAGCGTGGCGCCGTGTTCCCACGACAAGCGCGGCCGCGGCCGCGCGACGCAAAGCGTCGTTCGTGCCTGCACTGGAAGGGTTCCGCAGATCGTTCACCAGCAGGCCCAACATCACGGCGTTGGACGTTTCGCCTTGAAAGACCTCCATGGGTTTGAAGTGATGCATTCCTCGCGCGCGCAGGCGCGCGGCGCGGGAGCGAGCGGGATTGAGCGTGGGGGAGCGAGCAAGGCGGCTGCTTGCATGTGCGGAAGTTTTAGTCATATTCACTGAGGGGATTTGGTGAAGCCAAGATCGGGGCTTTGGGGCTGGGTCACAGGAGAAAGGTATAGTATAAGTAATTCCAAAAACGGGTGAGGTTGAGCATATCCAAGCTCAAAAAGGGAGCGTAGTTTGCCATGTGAGCGTGGAACATTCGCACCTTGTCACACGGCCCTCCCAAAGACTAAGGACCCAGAGGCGGACGCACCGGGTGACAACACCTGGATCTGCCTGGCAAGCCCCAAAACCCTGAAAACCACTTGGAACCTGGCACCCAAAAAAGCGCCGCGCTTCTTCTCCAACACAAATGGCACACAGAAGAAACAACGAACCCAAACAACAACACACACCTAGGCCTCTCATGCAAATGCCAAAGAGGTCATATGTTCTGTGTCTAACCCAGACAGGACCCGAATCGGGACTGGAGGGGTCTGGACCCGAACCAATCCCTATGGTTTTGAGGGACCAAGGGCTGTTTGGAGCGTCTGGGAAGTTGAAGATTGTTGTGCGAGGTGGGCGCCAAAATGTCAGGGACGTTCACCCCCTTAGCTCACCAGGTGCCCGTGAAAAAGAGCTGCCGGGACATTGAAACCTTCACCGCTATCATCCGAGATCAAGGCTTCAAGACAAGCCCAGGGGGTTCGCAGGTCAAGTTCAAGTGAGGGGTTGGAGTCACACCGTGGTGTGTCTGGTGTGATCAATCCCGTCACAAACATACAGACTATAGTCTTTCCACGCGCACAACGGAATCGCAGCCCCATGTATCCTTAATGGATCCGGTGACAAGTGCTTGGGAGATGCTTGAGCACATCCACACGAACAAGGCGGAGAGGCAAATACACGCTTGAAGCAGGAATCATTCATGGCTATTAGGTTGGAGGCCATCGCTAGTAGATTTCAGGCCATCGCTATTGGAGGCCATCGCTATATCATTCAAGTCAAATTGAAATCGACTTTTGGAAGAGGCAGCAGTCAGCAGTGAAGTAGATCAGTCAAGGGCGAAGCACAACACGCAGAGATATGCATGCCAAGTATTTGTAGGCGCCCCTCAAACAAAAAGCATGGACGGGTTCCTCCCAAACTCGTGCCTACATGGCTGTGAGCTTCTTTGTTCCTCCTCCAAACCATGGAAGGTCGACATCCCCCTATCGAGGCGTTCTCTGTGCCAGGACTCACAGTCATCCCTCAAACCACCCGTTCGCGTCGGCCAATCGTCCAGTCGAGATCTGTCCAGGATCCGGACAAACATCATCCCCCCAAAGGGGATTGACCCAGTTCGGGAAAATAAAGCATCACCTAAAGCAACACCAGGCCGAAAAAGCTCTCAACAAAAAACTCTGACCCTCCATGCAATGGACACAACACCATCACCTGATCAGCTCTGACCCAGATCCGTCCTTTATAGGCGAGAGCAAAAGACTTATTGGAGACCACGCTAGCGGTGGCCGTGGCCGGTGCGATATTGGAGGAGACCACGCAGCCCTTGGATCCTGAGATGCACAGAGGAGCAAGTAGAGCTGTCAATTGAAGCGGAGATCCACGGCAGAAGTTGAAAAGCCAAACACATCCTGTGGCTAAATGCCAAAAGGCTTCGCAGACATCGTTTAAGAACCACCCCTTTTCTGAACTCATCCTGAAAATGCATGTTTTTGTCACGCTATCTTTGTCTTTCTTTGAACATTGTGCAAAGTAGAGAGATCCATCTTCCTTCCCCAAGGATACACGCAAAATCGGGAAGTTGCCGAGGAAGCACGTGGTCCACGTTCGCTCTCTGAAGTGAACACACAAACGACTCAGTTCGCCAAATTCACTAGTCACCCTCAGACTAGATGAATCATTCACCATTCACCCATGCAGGTGGATCCATCAAATATAGATTTGCAAAAAAGGTTTGAATGCAAACAGAAATCACGTGCCAGGGCCCCAAAAAGGGGTGTTCATACCAGGATTCTGCACCAAGAAACCGGGCCATGTGCCGTGAAAAAGCCCGGACCAAACGCCCCCGATGTTCCCTCGACCCCTTCAGCCCAGGTCTCGGCTTAGGATCGCCCGCCAGTGCTGTAAGCCTCGTGACACTGGTCGGTGATCTCGAGAAAACAAACCATGTTTCTCGAACTGGAGGGGACATGAACCAACAGAGGTTGAAGAACCTTATAGACTATCCATACTAGGTACCCCAGGTTAAATAGGGTCCGGACTATATCTGTTTCTTCAGAAGTTAGTGAAAACCAAATCCTCGAACTGGTGGAAACATGAATCATGGCGAATTCCCGGTGCTTTGTTGTGTTTCTTCGATCTGCTTAAGGCTTGGTATACGCCCTCAGTGAAGTATCCAAAATGAACCTCAGACGAAACAGTGCATAGGAACGCGACATGTTGACTCTCACTCACATGATTTAGGGCACCCGCCTTGTTGCGCATGTTGACAGGCTGATCAAAAGAACGAGGCACATCAAACTTACAAAAGAGAATTGAATGTAATATATACCCGAGCATCAAACACTTCTTGGAACTTGATGGCATGTCTAAACCGTTTGATACTTGTACTTGAGGACCCCTCTACACCACGTTGGTCGAACCGGACAACCCATCCAAACATTCTTCGAAGGCGTCAAGAGGCGTTTGGCCAAACAGTAGTTCGGCCCTTGCTCTTTCACCTCGGACCAAGGACAAGAGAGTTAAACACCTCCCGTTTGGGCAGCCTCCAGAGGTTGTGGGCAAGGACTCTACGAACGTAGCTCCTAGCATCGCTACTAGGAGCAAAGGGCATTGCTACTATGGGAGCAAGGACGCTACTATAGTAGAAATGCCCTTTGCTACTACCCTAAGGATCCTTACGGACCCTCCAGTCTGAAGGGATCGAACCCTGCTGTTCACAAGGGTGACTGGGGCCCCGAACCAAACCCTGGTTTTGTTTCGGGTGCGGATCATTAGGGTAGTAGCTTCTTGTTACTAATTGCTACCTCGGCCGAAGGACGAAACCCATGTGGGCGAGGTCCGGCCGAGCCCACTGGGCGACTGAATAGGAAGACCCGTCTTCGGAAGACCTCCCAACGGAACTTGCGCAACGATCCAAAGCGCTTCCCAAAGGCCCTTCGGAAGACCTCCCAGGCCAACGACCCCCCCTGGAAGAAAAGACATCCCCCCCAGACGCGACCCGGGACCCGAACCTATGCAGGGGTCGGACCCGAATGCTCTGGAGGGGTCTGGACCTGAACCAATCCCTATGGTTTTGAGGGCCCAAGGCCTGTTTGGAGCGTCTGGGCCGTAAAGAAATTATACCTGGACCCTTCTGTCGGGGTGCGTCTGGAAGCCTGGTAGTGTGGGGTAGTCCAGCCAGGACACCCCTACATACGTCTGCACCGACCCAAACGCTCCGTTTTCGTTCACAGCCCGATCTTCCAAACCCCCGAACCCAACCGGATGGGTTCGAACCCTTAGACCGTCGCGGAATCGGGGCCGAACGTGATGGCTATGATCAATACCTGGAGTCCGACCTCTTCGTTGCCTCCGGAACATGGGTATATATGTACCACCATCCGTGGACCCTCCTTAGAAGGGATCGAACCCTCTATAACAAGTGATCAAACCCTCTATAATCCGCGGATCCTTAGGGCAGTACGCTGTTTTTGAGGGGTCATGTCCCATTTTCGGTACTGGGTCAGTCGGGTCCAGGTATTGATCAACACAGCTCACACTTCGACTGAGCAGCTGCGAACTCAGCCCTTCGGCGCTTCGCGACTTCGGGCGGACCGGTGCACCCCGCGACCCGTCTTGGTGTGGTAACCGCTCTCTGGGTGTGTTCTTGAGCTACACACTCACGTATGCTACTGCCCAGACACGACCTGTCTGGGACTGCCAGGACGGACTGCCGCCCCAGAAAGACCCCTCTGGCACCACCCCAACTGATCGGCATATATGGTAGTCCCATGGAGCGTCTGGGCTGCAGTATACTGCAGTTCCAATACGTCTTTTCAAGCGGATGGACCTGCTGATTGGAAGCCAGTTCTCCACGCATAGAACCATAGAAGCTGAGTGACGATGGCATCCACCACTGGAAGAGCCCCAGGCTCCTCCTCACGGAATGTGATAAGAAGACTCAAATCCACTCACACTATGACATGTTGAAGTAAGTTTCACTGGAGCTCAGCATGCTGCTGCAGCATGACTGACATGTTTTTTGTTGTTTCTCAGCGCGGTGGCAATTCCTTTGAGGGAGCGTGAATTCATTGGCACCTGTGTGGCCTGTGTCACCCTGGTGCTGCGCACCGCCATGCATGGTTCCATGGCCCGAGTCAGGCCTCCAGAGTCCACACAAACACAACTGGAAACGGTGCGCACTGCTTCACTCGTGTCTCATCTTTGAGAAGGATGAACGGAATGAATGAAAGGGCCAACAGCCGATGTGCGGGGAGTATTCTGAATGGACCTCACCAAGCAAATCTGTCTCCTGTGCCCTGTGCAACATCAGAGTACCCTCCTTTCCCATCAACAACTAGTCTTTTAGTACCCATCCCATCCCATCCACTGATGTTCGAGCCAAAACCATCTCAGCCTGCACCCCTCCTTTCCCCCCCCTCCAGAGCCCGGCCTTCACCCTATTAGGCACCAAGCCCATCTTCGCAAAGCCCAAGAGCTTCCCCAGCAGCGGCTGCCAGGCCGGAGCCTTACCTCGATCTCCCGCGTTCGACCACCGGTACCGCGCCACCGGTGCTCGCGGCTCGCGGCCGAAGCTGAGAGGGTCGAGAACGGAGTTCGTTCCGGAACGGTGGTGTTTTGGGAAGTGATGCATCAAACCCAGACACTCGCTATGCTATGCTATGCCTACATTGAGCCCTCTGGCACCACCACCCCTGGCCTTTTCTCGGCAGTCCTATGGCAGTCCCATGGAGTGTCTGGGACATGTTAGTTCGAAGAATTTTCGGCAGGACCTGTCTGAAACTGGAACATTCTGCTATACATGGACCCCGAATTCAACCACCCCAACGTCGGGAGTGTCTGGGAATGTCTGCTCTTTTGTTTCTCAACATGAGAAAGACATCAACTCACTCACACTACAACGATGGAGACGTCTCCAAAATGCTCGGCTGAAATGGAGACTTCACTGTGGCGGGTGGTGACTTGTACACCCAACCCCCCCTCTCAGAGGGCATCCTGCTCATGCTGAGCTGCGCAGATTCTCGGCAGCTGCCTGTTTGGAACTTGCTGTGCAAATGTGCGCGTCGGTCGGGGTGCACAAGTAAGCGACCTTTGGCTTCTCCTGTGCAAACCGCTCATGCTGAGGAGAATCTGAAGAGAACATCTCTACCAGGACCCGACTCTACAGGTCTCCAAAATGGTGGCTTTTGCAGGCTTAAAAGTTGCAGGTCCTGTTGGAGGGTGCTGGTAGGAACTTACAGGCCACTTTTGGAGCCAATGGCCCCTTCCTGCTGGTGGAACATGGGGTCCGAGCTTATATGATCTCATGCGCTGCATATCTGTGGATGTGAGGAACAATCCTCTTCGATGCACAAAAGAGCTTGGACACTTCTGTTGGGAGCTGGCTCAGTTGGCTTGGTTGAGCATGCATTTGAGCCTTCAAGTTGGGTGTCGCATCTGACTTCGCAAACACGCGGATGGACTGTGGAACGGAACCACATATTCCAAATACATCCAAATATCTCAATTGGCAAATTGGTCCTCCAGTATATGTTACACAAATGTGTGACAGTGACAGTGCCTTGAGGTGAGTGCTCTATCCTTAACTGCAAGGTTTCTTCACGTTGTTTTTTTGAAGGAAAGTGTCCCAATCAGAGATTTACAGTAGACGATGCTTAGAGGAAGAATTGTTTGCCCGGCGTGGAATCACCTGGCACGATTAGGAAAAGCAAACCCAGCGGTGCTGCCTCTATTTAAAAAAAATATGGCTGGATCCCCAGCAAACCTATTTTTACAGTTCTAACGCATGAATTCAGTACCCTGTCTCCGTAAGGGACATTGTCTAACACCCACACCCACCTCTCTAAAATGGGTGTCCTGATCCCTCCCAAGCATAGTTGTTCAATGTTTGTTTCACGCTTCCAGTTCCTTTGCAGTCCTTTATCATCTTTCCCACCTGCCAGATTCAATCTTATGGTTTTCTCCCGGCTTCTTCATGTTTCTTCCCATGGCTAGTTGAGCGCTCCCCAATCCATACCTGCCAATATACCACCGCTTCATGGCTTGCCCTTTTTTGCTCTCGCCATCAATTTGGCCCCCTTGTCTGTAGCTTAAGCCACTGGTGAACACTGTTTCAAGGTTTCTCGGATTGATGGGACTCGATGTACCTCCTGTCCTTCAAGCCTTCGACCAGATCTGCGATGATGGCATCCATCGCCATGCTCACTCGCACGAACAAAGGTCCATCAGCATAGCCTCGACCGCCACTTTCCGCCGCCGGTGACTTGGGGCCCACAAAAGAGATACCACGTTCTGGTAAAACCAAAAATTCTACCAAGAGGAGTCGTCGTTTTTTCTTGGACATGATGATCCTGAGGTGGTTGGATAGGAGACAGGAGGGATTTGCAGTGTTCATCATCTTTCCTCGGCGATGACAGGCCTTGTTCCGCTAGTAGGGCGCTCGAGCTCAGTTGGTGGATTTTGAAGAAATCCAACGCCAAGACTCCTTGAAACCTCATATGAAGGGATCGGGCCCTCATGAAGGGATTGGGCCTCTGCTCAAATCCCTGAATGTTGCAGTACGGGTCGGGCTGTTTCACGCAGCATCTGCGTCAGATGAAGATGAGTCACCAGCTCCAAACTATCTCGTCTCGTTGGTCCGAAGAAGCATGGTTCTCAGAACGTCCCACGTAAAAGGAACCCAAACGACTTTGCGGCATTTTGTAATCTTTTTCGCAAATAGTCGTGTCTGGTGAACTTGTGCACGAACTTTTTAGAATTTCAACATCTTAGACAACTCATTCTAGATTCTAGCTTGTCAGCCCACAGGTTGTGCTTGAAGGGATGGACGTTCCCTCAGTGGTGTTCGTGATCTTGTCAGTGCCGCTAGCCTTCTCTCAAGTTTGCAATAGATTGAGATCCTTCTCCAACCAGACCCTCCTCAATCAATCTTGTCCTTCAGGGCTGTACTAACCCCCCACTTAACCCCCCTAGCCCTGACTTCTTTAAAGCAGTACTTCCCCACTGAAGGCACGGCCAGGTACACTGCAATCCTGTTGCTATCTGTTGCTGATCCACGCCAAAGCGTTTTTCTCTTCTCGGTGTGCTCCGAACTCCGAACATGCGCGGCACGTGGCAATAGGCTCCCAACACCATACTGCCACACTTGCCGCTGTTTCCCAGCTCCAGCAACCAGTTGCGCACCTGCCGGTCGCGGGTCCCTCTTCTTGCAGTTGTTTGTACATAGAAACCAGTAATTGTCCTTTTATCCAAGCACTTCCCAGAAATGATCTAACATCAAACGCAACTCATCAAACCATGTTGTCTTTTAACGATCAAACAATTGCCTATTCAGCAGTACAGTCATGGGACTGGTTTACACCTTCTCAACATCAACACATCATCAAAATCGCTCCATGGCTCTCCTACTCGATCTCCACTGCTCCACTGCTCCTCGCGCCGATCTCCTCGCCTCGGGCGTCTGCCGCAGCAGGTCACAGCCTGCAGCCGCCGCCAGCTGCGCATCGTCGGAGGCGTCGACCTGACGAGTGACGGCGGTGGCCGGTGAGCCAAGAGAGGTTAAGCGACCTTATACGGGGGGCCCTACTCATATACCTATGGGATAGTCTATAGGGTCATTCACCCTGTGTTGGAGTGTCCGGAAGCTCGAGACCTGTTAGCTCGGAAGTCGTGCGGGGTTCATGGGACCACTGTTTTCAGTTGTCATAGAGGGTCATGTCATGTTCCGTGGTCGATATGAATTGGAGGGTCCAGGTGTATGAGAAAAACCTGGATCTTCCAACTCATATGCAACATGTTCTGCCCTTTCATCTATTCAACACCAGCCGAGCTGCTCGAGCTCGGCATCAATGTTGCATACTTGGAAGATCGGTTTGTCGAACACAGGATCCAGGTCTCTGCGGCGGGGCTCCGCGCCTCCCCACCGCACAACAAACCCTCCAACGACAGGTCCCGGGTGAACTCTCGCTGCTGGTGTGACCAACCCACCGTCTACAGGTCACGGGTGTGGGATCCCGTGGAGAGGTGACCACGGCATTGGGATGCCGACCTGCTCGTGCCTGTCCTTACGGTGCAGATCGTCCGTATACCATGCTCATTCCGAAAAGGACATCCGAAGCGCCAGGTCATGGTCCATTCCAAAGGATTTCCCACAATTTCAGATCTGGGACCCTTCCCCCAGTGACACCAGGCTTCGACCATGTTCGACCCCTTCGAGGCTCCCAGGCCCAGGATCCGGGAGAGTCTGTAGCATCCCGTAGGCTTCCAACAACCCTAAGGATCCTTGGACCCTCCTTAGAAGGGGTCGAAACCCTCTATAAGAAGGGGTTGGGGCCCCTCAAAACCCTTGTTTTTGAGGGTGCGGATCCTTAGGGAACCATGAATTGAATGGTCTTGGAAGTCTAGGGATCACTTGTTTCATGGAGTTTGAACTCCAAAACCATCTCAACATATCTCAAACATCTTCTTTAATGGTCTGCCTCAGGATCAGCTACAGCAATCCTGTGATGCAAATCAAAACAGTGTCTGACTCGGGTGATGAACGAACTGGAGATGGGCAAGGCATGTGCAAACTCCTTGAATTCGAGTCGGAAGGCGAGTTGGAACGCTTTGACCTGTACCAGGATCTGGACCCCCTGCATTCTCCTGCAGTATTTCAAGAAGTGGGATTCACTCACCCGGATAGGATCCGGACCCTCCAACAAACCCAGGGTTTAGTTCGGGGCCCTGTACGTCATCCCCCGTCGTTCACAGGAGTGTTCCACACCTGTTGAAGGTGGAGAAGGTCCCTCGTTCCGAGTCCGCACTGCCCTTGGATTCGCCCTCCGAATCACCACCCGGCCTTCTCGTGCAACGGCAGCGTCAGCTTCCCGGGCGAGCGCCGCGCCACCGAGATGAGACGCCTGCCGAGTCCCGGCGCCCACCCGAGGAGGGGCTTCGGCGCCAGGCGCGGCGACGCGGTGGAAAGACGACGAACAGATTCTCCAGAAAGGAGATTCACCCCACCCAGACGCTCCGTGAAACCAGCCCTACTTCCGGTCCCGAACCAAACCTATAGGGATTGGTGAGAAGGTCTAGACACCTCCAGAGGATTCGGGTCCAGGGTCGCGTCTGGGCAGGAAGGAAAGTCAAGAAAGTATGCACTTCTTCCCCTAAGGATCCTTGGACCCTGCATAATAGAAGGGGTCGAACCCTGCTGTTCACAGGGTCCGATTACCCGTAGGGTCACCAAATACCAGGTTCTTGGACTCCTCGCCATGCGCTGCTTTTGGCGCGCCACTGGGCAAACCTGCGACCGAACGTCCGTGGTTGGGTGTTTTTTCGACCAACCATGCAGTTGGATCCATGTGCCTCGGTCACCGAGTCCCAGACACGACCCGAACCTGGGACTGACCATCCGGACTGCCGAGGGACTCGGCCAGGGCTGCCGGGGGTGGTTGTTAGTAGGGGTCGACTTCTAAAGCGGCAGTCCGTCCTGGCATGGAGTGTGGGTGTGCAAGACATGTTCCCCTTTAAAGAATCCAAACGTGGCCCTCTATGGCAGGGGTCGGACCGAAACTCCACCGAAACGCAGGGGTCCGGACGCTCAACCAAAGCCTATGTATTGCAGAACGGGCCCGGATTCTTAGGGAAGGATTACGTATATATTCTCGTAATATTCTGTTTGCTTGATCCTGGCCCAACGATTGGATGGAGACGTGTACATTGTACATTGCCCTCCACTGCGATCTATAATATAGTGGTCCCCAAATTGATGAATGGTGTCCAATTCATGTTTAGTGGCTATTGTATTTGGGGGTACACCTGGATCTTCATGATCTTCCAACATCTTCCAACTGTGCAACATTTATGCCTTTTCATCAATAAAAACCAGCCCAGTTCGGCAGACATGTTGCATACTTGGAAGATGCCTTCACACCTATTCACACCGAGGCTCTTCCAAATCTCGGGCTTCGGCAAGTCTAGTGCCACCACATGGGCACCCAGCTGCATCAACAGCGGAAAGGGTCCCATCGCCGAGCCTGGCCGCCCAGTAACCCGGTGGCCGTTTGGGGCTTGGATCGTGCAGCTCCGAACTGGGAAGACTTGTGACTTACTAAAACTGGAGAGTCATGCTCTGGAGGGGCCTTCACCCAGGGTAGCGGTTATGGGTGCGACTATGACACTATGAGGATCCGAGGAACCAGACCCTCTCCACCGAAACGAAGGGAACCCGACACCTGTGAACTACGGGGTGACGTACAGGGCCTCGAACGAAATCCTGGTTTCTTGAGTGTCCGGATCCTTATCATGAATGATCAGTTTCATCGAGTTGGGTGCAGAATTGGGAGGAAGTCGGAGTGCCCCGTCTCACACCCACTCACGGTCCAAAAAGGGGACGAAAAAAAGACCTTCCTGAGGCTACCTGGATTCACCTGGTAGTTCAAGGAAGTGGGATTCACTCACCCGGATAGGATCCGGGACCCTCAAACACACCTAGGTTTTCGTTCGGGGCCCCAGTCACCTCCATAGTTTACAGCAGGGCCGAAGGTTGGGACGGACGTTGGGGCGAACAAAAGGAGCCGAGTCGGCGACCACCAGAGTTCACCGGTCCTGTCTTTTTGGGGATATGTTTTGTTGTGCATTTCTTGGGGATGGTACCCCAACATGAAATGACCATTTACTTGGGGTGGAGCATGACGCGGACGGTCGAAAAAGGACTGAAGAGGGCTGGTTCTCATTGGTTGACTTCAACCTATATTATATATATTATATAATATATATGGTTTGGCCAGAGCAACTGGTGGACTTCTCCTTACATTCATGGATTTAGGATTATATATGGTAAATGATTAGATATATGGCTATCTTGATCCATAACCAAAAAGTGAAAAAAGTTGGTTACAAAAACTGCAGTGGCTGCAGTTTTGGGGGGATGCAAAGCGATGAACACAGAGACAGGTCTTTTGTTCAGTTCAAGTGTCTCGGAGGGGTCGGAACATTTACCAATGAAAAACCAACCGTATCAATCCCAGTGCATCCCTATACCACTATATTAAGGAACCAGGGATTCTAGGTCTATGGTTTTAGTCTTTGGAACCACTGGTTACCAGCTATAGTGGTAACTGGATGCCCTTGGAATAAGGCAGTGTTTTTCCCCCCCACCGTAACCAGCTTCGAAACGGAGGGGGCAGCCAGGAGCGCCTACCCATCAAGAACCACTGCGCGTAACGACTCCGTCCAAAAGAACTTGACCGAATCTCCGTCCAAGCTCTGACGCACGATGAACTCCTATGCCTCATCCAAAATTTTGGGTGCCATCTCCAGCAAAGTCCAGAACTGTCGAGCTGGTCACAGACATGGAGCTGTTGAGATAGTCACAGTACATGCTCCACAGTACAGGCTCTGGTCTCCAATCTCAGGTCACGGAGACTGGAAGTGTCAGGTTTAAAGAACTGCAGCCATGAAAGTCTCCATGTCTAATCTGATGAGATAGAGATTTTGGAATCGACAACCGGGTCAAAGAGCTGCAGCCACGAAAGGCACCTTGTCCAATTCGAATCACAGAGTCTGGAATGGTCAAGCTGGTCAAAGAACTGCAGCCACAAAGGGCAAAAGCTCCAATCTGAGTCACAGAGTCCGGAATTGTCAAGCTGGTCAAAGAGCTGCAGCCACGAAAGGCACCTTGTCCAATATGAATCACAGAGTCTGGAATTGTCAAACTGGTCAACGTGTTGCAGCCAAAGAGGGCCTCGTCGCCAACCCTAACCACAGAGTCTGGAATTGTCAAACTGGTCAGAGATCTGCAGTGACGGAAGGCTCCATGTCCAATCTCAGTCACAGAGTTCGGAATGGTCAAAC
>CAXAMN010020446.1:275179-290167 GCA_963970005.1 Durusdinium trenchii
TCGCCAACCCTAACCACAGAGTCTGGAATTGTCAAACTGGTCAAAGAGCTGCAGCCACGAAAGGCTCCATCCGCAATTTGAATCACAGAGTCCGGAAGTGTCAAACAGGTCAAAGATTTGCAGCCCCGAAAGGCTTCGCGTCCAATCTTGGTCAAAGAGTTGGGAAAGGTCACGCCCCCAATCTTGCTGCAGTATTTAAAGGCAAACTCTTGAATTTCCGTCATGCCTTCTGGAATGTGTACCATGAAAAGGGCTTGGGAACTGGTCAGATTGTTGCTGGTTAGATTGGGACAGCCAGCATCGTTCTTTCTGGAGCACTCTATTGAGCGGACTGTGAAGCACACTTGCAAAACTGTATCTTCAGAAAGCCCTACTCTCATGACTGTCTCAGCATCATCAATCAGCTTTGTTTCACCGATCATCAATTCGGCCAAGGTCATCTTGTTCATAGACACATCTTTCCATTCTCGCATTCCTTTGAGCTGCCTTTTGAGCTTGCCGATGGTCACGTCCGGAGCTGCTTCAACTATGGGAACATCCCCGCTCATCTGCTGCACTGGAATCTTCAGCATCCCAGCTCAGGAATGTTCAGGAATTTGCATTGCAACCTTTGGCAAGTGAAAGCAAAAGGCTGCAGCCTTTGCAATCATAATGATGGATATTCCTAGATGTTCGAGGTGATTCGTTGCACGTGGAGAATGTGTGTGTGTGTTTTTAAATGACATAATCCTTCATTCTTAGAACACAGAACACCTTTTTGGGAATTGCCTTTGACTGGGTTGCTGCCACAGAGGCATATTTGATCAATCTGTTCAAAGGAATTTCCACCAAATCTACTGCCTACTTACCTCAAACCGACAGAGGTTGAAGAGCCTTATAGATTGTCTCAGTTGGGTACCCTAGGTTATGGTCCTTTTTCAGATCACTTAAATTGGAATGAAGGATGTCAATTCGCACCTACCAGACCTTCACACCATGTGCTTCCCCTCCAAACCTGAACCGCCCCAGAACCGCACCCAAAAAGCAAGTACCGCTTCCAAGAACACCTAAGAACTGCGTCCCAGGATCGCCCCCACGGACCAACGGACGCGCGGTGACAAACCAACCTGCGCCGAAGAGCACAAAGGTGTGGTCCGAAAGATCTAACCACCTGGGACGACTCCAACCTTACCGGCACCAAAAACGACCAGTGACGCGTATGTCATGTATATACCTAGATCTTCCAACTGTGCAAAATTTATGCTGTTCGGTTGATTTAATTGATGAAAAGGCAGAAATTCTGCACAATTGGAAGATCCAGGTATATACCTGCCCCGACGCCCAAAACCAGGACGGGCTCCAAAAACCAGGATCGGTCAACCAGTCTTTTAATGGTCTTGGTCTTGGAGGTCTAGGGTACCTGGACCCGACTTCAAGTACCTTAGAAAATGGGACATGAACCCCAAAAAACAGGTACGAATGTACCCATTTTCCGAGGTACTTTGAGACTCCAGGTATATATACTGTTTTTTCTTGACACGGCAATGTACAAGTCTCCATCCAATCTTTGGGTCAGGATCAAGCAAACAGAATATATTTATATAATCCAAGAATCCGCACCCTCAAACAAAAATAGGTTTTGGTTCGGGTTCGGACCCCTGCTATGGAGGGTCCGAGCCCTGCCATGGACAGCCCAAGGGTTCTTAGGGGTATAAGTGTTTTCTCTTGAAAGGGCCATTGATATTCATGAGAAAATATTGGGCTACTTTAGTACACGACATGGAAAAACAGGGTGAAAAACTCTGATGTGTGTGTATGTGTCCAACTCCGTTTCCAGGAGTCCAGAACTTGTTCAATTCTGCACTTAGCAGGGGCGTGCGGCTCGTCAGACATACCGTACGCAACGGTATGACGGGAGAAGGGTGGACTGATCATCCACACCTGTACCTGCTTTTAAAAAAACTGGTGGAGCTGGCCTCCAACCTGGCGCGATGGCCTCTAATGTACTAGCGATGACCTCCAACTGTGTCGCTTTGTGCGGTTTTGAGTTCTTTCAAACACCCGGGGCAGCACCTGCCCATCGCGCCGGTAGACAGCGCCGGTAGACGGGGCCCGGGGGTTAAAAATGTGAAGAGAAGATCTCCAGGCTTGGGCAGTTTGTTTTGCCCAGACGCGACCCTGGACCCTCACATGGAGGGGTCAGGGTCTCAAAACCCTATGGTTTTGAGGGACCAAGGGCTGTTTGGAGCGTCTGGGTAATTGATAAACAGTTCACATGGAAGGCCACCACAGTCACAGCCTTAGGCTGTTCAGAACATGGATCATAGTGGATCATAGTGGATCAGTAGATCGCCGCAAAGTCTCATGAATATCTGGGTTTCGGATGGTTTCGGGGTACCTCCACCCAAATCCCTAAGAAACAACTGTACTTTCCTTGGGGAGATGGGATGGTTGACTGACCCAAGAGCCGAGCTCGATCGCTCAGATTGGGGCACCATGGCGCCCAGATCGCCCGAAATGAAATGGGGCTGCGCCCAGATCGCCCAAGAGAGGATCGACCTTTAAAGCACCCACTCCTCACTCCTCACTCCGTCAGGTTTGGTTGGTGAACCCCGAATTCAGGGCTCCCCCGGTGCTATGACCGAACTCTTCTGCGCACGCCACTCCGGCCGGTCGATGAGGTTGCACAGGGCAAACGCCGTGTCCAACTCCTGGGGCGACGCCGCCGAGGCCCAAGCGACGCTGAGGCGAATTCCGGACGGCGGGTACACGTCGGAGGCCCGGGTGAAGCGCCTCAGGTGGGTCGGAGGCGCTAGGCGACGCGCTGACGCTACTCCACCGGAAGAATCCACGTTCCACAGGGGCTTTGGGAACCGGGTCTCCTAGGGCCCGTGCCGGAGTCTGGAAATAGAATCGTCGATCAAAGATATTCCCCCTCAAGGCCGCGTGCGTTGGTGATTGACCCAGATCAGGATAAATCAGGAGAAATCAGGAACATCACCTGATGGTTCAAGAGACCTGGCCCATGGTATTTCAGCTCTCAACAAACAGATCTGAGTCTCCTTGCAGCAGGTTTCATGGAGTTCAACCCCTGTTGGGAGTGGAACATGGTCTTTCTCTCAGGGCCAGGACCGTTGCAGTGTTCCAAATCGCCTTCCCAGACCGGTATGGCGCGGTCGACCCGTGCTGCGTGGACCCGAGCTCAAAGGAGACCCGTGGTGGTTGCTCTACTTCCGAGCAACCCAACAGAGCTTGAAGGACCCGAACTAGCCGCTAGCCTATCCCAGTTGGGTACACCCAGTTTACGGTCCATTGTCAGGTCACTGAGTACCTCTCTTGGACCACTGTGAAGGGAGAACAAACACACTACGATGGATGCTCTAGGTCGCTCAAAGTGGATAGATGCAAGCGCCTCTTCAGAGGTCAGTCGGGGAAAACAAGGCCAGTCATCCCTCAGCTCTGAAAGCGACCGAAACTCCACCGAAACGCAGGGGTGTGAGCGCCCGAACCAAACCATACCACCCTCCTGGCCAGGCTGTTAGTTGAGGGTTGGGAAGGACCCTAACAGCAATTGGTGACCTGTCGAGTCGGGTCCTGGTATGTGTTGCGGAACGGGCCCGGATTCTGAGGGCTCTCTTTCGGAATTAACACCGAACCGTCGAACCGTTCGAAGACGACTTGTCGAACCGTCGAAGATGGCTGGGAGTGGAATCCTGGGTTGGAACCGGGTCCGACAGTCTGTCACCGAAAGCGAATGCTAGGCAACTGGAGTCTGTCAGAGCAATCTAGCAATCTCTCTCTCTCTCTCTCTCTCCGCTTCTTGCAGCTTCTGCGTCAATCACACCCCGCTGGAGCCAGGTGTGCAGTTGCAAGTTCAACGCCTCGCCCCGTAGAATGCGGCCTTTGTAAGGCACCTGGCCGCGCGATTCAGCAGCAGCCGCCCAAAGCCACCAAGTCGGATCAATTCCAGCAGAGGTTGAAGAACCCGAACTATCCTATGGGTACTCCTGTAGGGTCCTAGTTCAGGTCACTTAACCTCTGTAGGTATCTCAAAAGCAAATGGCTTGGTCATCGTTGGTTTAGGCGTCCACATGGATCCACCTGAGGAGGTGAAGAAGGAGACACTCTTATGTAGGTGCCAGGAGGGTCCAAGTACCTTCTGAGGCACTGGGATCCCTATAGGGATAAACAAGATCAAGTTGGAAAATTAACCAAGCTTGTAAAAATTAAAATGCGTGTGCTGGTTTTGCTGCATGCTGTTGAACGACAAATCCCTCAACCTTCCAAACACAAAATAATCCTACGATATAATAGTGAGTGCAGGCTCTTGTCCTTCGAGAAAGTACTTTGAGTTTCTGCCTTCTTCTATCCACCTGGGCACGGACTATGGATGAGTTTGGAACATGCATGTCTTCCACCTGATGACTGAATGGAATTTGATATAATGTGATATCTTCTCAAGTGAGACCAAAAAAGACATATTCCAGGAGAGGAAAGAAACATGAAGAAACCCAAGCCATCCGCCCCCAAGGGTTCCAGCCTATTAGGGAAGTCTCTGGTCCAACCCTCCTCCATCGGTCCGCTCGCGGGCGGGAGGTGGAAGGCCTCCAGAACGGAGCCCTCCTTGGAGCCGGTGCCCTGAATCACCACCGACTCAAAGGACTTCTCCTCGGAGTCACGTCCAGCGAGGAAGGAACCGCGCGCGAGGAAGGAACGGGCGCGGGGCCCATTGGGCCCATGCGAGCGAGCGAGCGAGCTGCGCGCGCGACATGGTGTGGTGTCTGGAGGAAGATCAGACACCCAGGAGGAGCACATGGAGAAAGAAGCGGTTCATCCGAAGAGTACGTGTCCATCTGTGAAGGTCTCTTAAACAGAAAACAACCAGCACCAACGGCCAACAGGTCACCAGTTGAAACCTGTGACAGGGCCCTTATTCCCAACCCTCCATGCAACGGAGATCTGTTGGTGGAAGGTGCTGGCACATGTCCCAAGTGGATCATCGGTAGTTCTGAGTCTTTGGAACTGGTGACACCGTGGAGTGTCTGGGATCCCTTTTAGGCACCCGGTGAGCAAACTGTCTGAATCGGATCAATCCGTCCCAGTGCATCCCAAGCAGTTCCCACTAGTAGTAACCCTAGGCTTCCTGGCCCACCATTAATTTAATAGGCTTTACCCAATCAACTAAGGATTTTACAATACAAAAACCAGGTCGTTCCCATTGTTTTAATGGTCTTTGACTCCCAGGGGTAAGGAACCAGGGATTCGGAACCGGTCTATGGTTTTAGTCTTACTGGAACCACTGGGACTCCCAGCTAACTCGTGGTTTGCCTGCATGCCCTGGGCATGATATCAATGAGACATGGCGCCAGCGGGTGCCGTTTGGTGCCCCGGGATGAAACCATGTCACATCCGCTGAAGCGGGGGTCGATTCAACGTCAACCAGCCACTCCCTCCATTGGAACGTCTATAAAAGTCATCTCTTCTTCGTGCTCTTTGGATGAACCCGAGTCACTAACTATGCCCCAACCCAACCCGTGGACGGCTCCTTGAACTTCGCCATCGCCTCCTTCAAGGAGCAACCACCATCGCGGCAGAACTGCATCGAGCTGTGCAAATAATCCAAACCATCGCGCGCGATGCCTCAGAAAATCACTTCCCTAATAATCCGAGTCAAGGCCCTCCATGGCAGGGGTCGGATTGTTGCTCCCATTTTTGCACTCTAAGCACAGAAAGGAAGCACATCGGCCTGACCGTTAGACCGCGTAATTTCCACCCCAGCCACCGAAGTGTCAGCCAGCACCACCACCCAATTGCATGGAAAATACTACCTCGTCAGGGGGGTCGTCCTAGACAATCCCCACGACGAGGGAGAAGTGCTGGAGGTCTTTGGAGTTTGGGGGGGCAACTGAATTCGGAGAAGGAGCTACCTGGAGTCTCCAAAGTACCTTAGAAAATGGCACATGACCCCCACAAAAAAACAGGTATACCTGTACGTACCTACCTGTCCAAGGAGCCGAACCCCCGGCGGCAGCGTGGCGAAGCGCGAAGCTTCGCTTCGTTTCGGCGTCCTTTCTGGTCCTCTCCCCTTTTCTGTCACATCCTCTGCTCTTCCTCTGCCCAGACGCTCCGTTCACAGGCCTTGGGCCCTCAAAACCATAGGGATTTGAGGGTCCGACCCCTGCACATGAGGGTCCAGGAGCGTCTGGGTGTTGTTCTTCTCTCCCAGACACGACACATGGGACTGCCATAGAACCACCTATCAGTTGGGGTGGTGCCAGGGGGGGGGTCAATGTAGGCATGGCAGTCCCATGTGTCGTGTCTGGGTTTCTTGAACAGAGTCCTACAGGGCTCACCGACGCATCCACCGCAGGCCACGCGGCCCAGTGCAACGTCGCTCTTGGAGGCCGCCAGCTGCGTCTGCCGAAGCACATGACGCGCATAGCCAAAGCGCCACTTCTTCTCCTTGAGCACCGCCTGGTCGGTGGTCGTCACTTGGATTTGCTGCTCCCAGGAATTGGGAAACAATCAACAAGATTTCCATTGGAAGGAGAATCACCCCTTCCTGGCGAGGGGAAAAAAGACTCTAAAAGCCGTTTCAGATTTAAAAGAACTGCAGAAAGCCCATGGTGTTGGGATTGAAACCGAGTTTCCTGCAGAATTTACAGTATTCCTTTAAGCAATCCATTGATATCCATTGATACTTGTAATCTGGCCACAGATTCCACTGATGGAACACTTAAACCTTCAAGTCTTCTCTCACATGGTGCAAGTCTTCAGCTACCTCTCGGACACCTGTCGACGGACTCTTCAACAAATTCTACACCACTCGATCTGATCCACAAAGACACCATTTCACACGACTTCAACAATTCACCTTCGCAGCGTTTGCAGTGGAAGACACGGCCCAAAAAAGCCACACCTCGTGAGCCTCCGCGCTGTGCTTCTCCACGGCGGCTGCAAAGGCGCCTCGAAGTATCACGATGCAGACGCGCGGACGAGAGATGGGCGGTGATGTTGCGGTCAAACATGTTGTTATGTTTCCTGCCCTAAGGATCCGAGTTCGGACCCTGCATAGAAGGGGTCGAACCCTGCTGTGAACTACGGGGTTTGTAGCCTCAAAACCCTTGTTTTGTTTCGGGTCCGGATCCTGAGGGTGGAGTGTTTTTCACCAATTGGGGGTGATGTTTAAAGATGTTTAAACAAGACTGTTAGCCACCAACACCCTCCAAGAAGGTCCTCCTCTGATGTCGGGGTCTTGGGGCATACCCACAGGTCTCAATTCGTGAGCTGTGTGTTCTTTGGGCGGTATGAAATCAAGACAGGCAAACGACCATGTCACACCTGGTCGTCATGCCTTGGTCACCTGCCATCCTACCTGGACCATCCTGTCTGGTGGGCAGGAGATCATCCAGCTAGGACTAAGACTGCTAGCTACACACACCTAGGTCCAGGATGACCCAGGTCCCACCCAGGTAGACTGTTGCTGAGAAACATCAACCCCCGCAGATGGAGAAGTGTTCTGGCTTTTCATGGACCCTTTAATGGTCCAACAACATCTCAACCGAGCGTTCGAACAAGTTCGGACCTTCGAGCGAGCAAACATCAGGCAAAAATCAATCAACCTCGGGGTCATGGAGACGGTTCTTAAAAAAGGGACTTCGACCGCACTGTGAAGTTTCTCAAGTCGAAGCACTGTCAAGTTTCTTTGGGCGGTTTCGAATCAAACAGGGACTTGACAGTGTTCTGAGAAACAGTGATTTCGAAGCACTGTGAAGTTTCTCATCATTCGTGTCAGGAAAAACATAACACTCGCATTGGAGAAACAAAAACGGAAGAACCCCCCGCAGGGGACTTTTCTTGTTTGAAGGCACGAAAGGACTTGGCTCTGAAAAAAGAAGAGGCGGCCTTGATTCAGCCCCGTGGTGGAGCGTTTGCCCTCCGCGTCCAGCGGGAAGTCGACACCTGAGATGGAGATGGGGTTTCAGGAATGAAGGGGAGATGGAGATGGAGATCACTGGTGGGTCGCTTGGTTACAGTGGTCCTCAAAACCACCACCCTAAGTGACCCGGATAGGATCCGGACCCTCCAAAAACAGGCCTTAGAGATGTTCGGAGGGCCTTCGACCCCTTGTTTTTGGAGGGTAGAACCCATTTTACCAGCACCCAAACGCTCCGTTCACAGGCCGACTGGGCCCGAACCAAACCATAGGGATTGGTGAGAAGGTCCGGACCCCTCCAAACGATTCGGGTCCGACCCCTGCATAGGTTCGGGTCCATGAGCGTCTGGGCATAACCCAATTCCACCAGCATTGGCATAGACCCCAAGACAGTTGAGTTGGCAAGAATTGTTGTTGTGGGCCGTAGACTGTGGCGAGCTTCTTTTTGCCAAAAGGGACCAGCACCACGGAAAGGATGTCCATGAATAGCCCTACCAGGGGTCAAGGGATGTACCGTTGGGGGACAATAAGGGACGCATCTCATCTCTTTTGGCTCCGTCATCTCTGATTATCTCCATAATTAATGTTTTAAAATTATAAGGGCATTTTGAAGTTTTGTCTAATTGTTTTTGGTAGTTGGCCCACGGCACATAGACGGCCGTGGGCTTTTCTTGCATTTTTGGTGATTTTTCGTTTTCTACAATGCTACGTGTGCGAATGGGGTGGGGTGGGGTGGGGTGAGGCATGTTAACGTTCGGTTGCACTTGCTACGTGAAGTTGATGCTACGTGTGCGAATGGGGTGGGGTGGGGTGGGGTAGGGTGGGGTGGGGCATGTTAACATTCGGTTGCACTTGCTACGTGAAGTTGATGCTACGTGTTCATGCAACCTTTCGAACATTTTAAAGTGTGCGTGTGAGTGCGTGTGTGTGATATAGGTCTTGGGAGCATCCATTGAATTGTGCACAGGTCATTGGAGGACATTTGTTTCGGCATGGATGAAACTTGCTTTCACTGTTCGCTGTTTTATTTTGGCTCGCAGGATGTTGCCCTTTCTGGTGTCGTACACTCTTTCTCTGGCCATTCTTTGTCGTATTGCTCATATCCCCTGCGTATATCAATATTCCGACGCCAAAAAGTAGTTGCGTATAGTGTCGAACATGCTTCGAAGTCACCATTTCGTCTCAGCGAAACTCTGATGTTATCCAAATCTGCATGGAATTCACCATGATTCCAATGATGAAGTGTCTCTCACATCATTCCTCAATGGAAGTACGCATATTTGGACTTGATTACCCCACGACCATCCTTGATTACCCCACGGCCGTCTATGCGCCGTGGACCTAGTTCCAGGTGGTGCAATAGATGTTGGCTGTTTTGGGTGGTGCCAGATTTGAACCGAGCTGGTTGAGCGAGCAATACTGGTTGATTGAGCCAGCGAACTCCTCAAATGAGCTCCTCATCCTGGTCTCCCAGAGGCAAAGGCTAATCGAATGACCTTCATATTAGGGCATATGATTATCCCGCGAATCAAAACGCCCCAGTTGGGACTTGAACACCTCTCAATCTGGAGGGACTATAATCAACAGTCTACCTGGGTCCTCCTGGAGCTGGGTGTGACATTCGAGGACCCAGCCCACTGCGGGTTCCGAGCACCTCCAAACAGGACGATCCAAACAGGATGATCCTGGTCTAAAGCTCCCTGGGGATCCAGTTGTACCTTCTCAGGTTCGGTGGGACTGGGCTGGGTGCCAGGAGGGTCCAGGTGCCGAAACCTGAGGTTCGGTACGACAACGGATCCCTACCAAGAGAGGTGATCTGACCGTAAATAGGACCTTACAAGAGGGTAGCCAACTGGGATAGGCATGGATAGGCTATAGCTATAGGGTCCTTCAACCTCTGTATCCGTTCGGGCCTGATGTTCCGTTCTTCTAAGCTCATCACATTGTCTGCCCCCATCATCACGCCCCGGTCGTTTTTGGATCGCCAGGACCGCATGGATCGGAGATCGATCGACCATCATGTCCGGCGCTTTTGGTGAAATCGATGTCAGGCTCAGAGCGACTTGAAAAAGGAGAACATGGGGAATCCAAGCTGATCAACTGAAGATCTCCAGATTCCAAAAGGACACGGAGACAAAGTACACTCGAAAAATGGGACATGATCCTATCAAAACAGGAATTTATCTATATACTGTACTCGTTTTTCGAGTTAACACATCGACTTCACCCCCTTAATTCACTCGTGGAAATGAGGGCTCTGAGCCACCCACCGGTATTGTCCACCATCGCAGTTGCACTGCCGGACCCGTGGGATGCGTTCCGCGGGAGGACGCGTCCCTCGGGTGAAGCTACCCTGAGGTTCACGTCGTGCACATGCACAATGGGTCTGAGCAATTGACGTCCTAAAAGCACATGGTACATCACGGTACTCTGGGCACTTGACTCTGTAAATCATTGATGAAAGGATCCGGAAGCTGAGTGAAGGAAAATCGCGAGCTCGTTCGAGACATGCGATTTGTGGCCTGTCCAATCCGTATTTGTTCCTCAAAATGGCTGCAGCCACGAGCGACGAGACCTGAGCACGACCGGGAGAGAAGCCACGACCAATCAGTCGTGGGACTGGCAAATACCGATCAGTGGCAGTGCCTTTTTCCGAGGGCTGTGGGTCTACCCTGGGAGTCAAAGACCATTAAAACATGGTTGACCTGGTTTTTGTATTGTAAAATCCTTAGTGGATTGGGTAAAGCCTATTAAATTAATGGTTGTTGGAAGCCTAGGGTCTATCTTGCAGCCCGATCCATCGACTTGTTGTGGGTGGTGCATGCGCATGGCCGAAAGGGTAACAAGATGTCACAATGACATCAACACCCGACGGGTCCCAGTCTGACCCAGGTCCAGCTTGGTCGTGAAGAAACTCATCCAGGAGTCACAAGACGGGGTGGTGTTTAGTGGATAAGCACCCCTAACCTCCATTCAGCACCCCGTCTTGTGACACGACCGCCATCTGGGACTGCCAGTCCGGACTGCCGAGAAAAGGCCAGGGGTGGTTGTTTAGCAGGGGTCTTTCTGGGGCGGCAGTCCTAAGGCAGTTCCATGGAGTGTCTGGGTATAGATGACCAACCAAGACACTCCCTTCACAGCCCAACCGGCCCCTCAAAACCTGTTGAGAACCCCGGGCCCAGACTCCTCTGGGTTCGGGGCCGAACTCGTTCGGGTATACAACATGTCTGCCTTTTGGCTGGTTTTCTATAGCATAGCATAGATGAAAAGGCAAACATTTTGCATAGTTGGAAGGGAAGATCCAGGTATACCCCCAAATACAATAGCCACTAACCATGTATTGGAAACGGTTTCTATCTACTTGGCAATTTGGGGACCATATAGATCGATGTATGCGATCCAGGTATGACCAACACCAGTTTCCATGAGCTTCGACTGACCAGTGGTCCGACCTCTCCATCTTGGGGTCCGACCTTCCACTCACCCCAGATCCGATGTGATGCGGCAACGGGCCCGGATTCTTACCCAGACACGACCGCCATCTGGGACTGGCATAGGACGACCGAGAAAAGGCCAATGTATGGAGCATATGCCAGTCCCAAACAGGTCGTGTCTGGGTTAGGAAAATGCTCAACACATCTCCTGCCTGGGTCCTTTGGGTGGGTGTGGTTGGACTTCCCTTTCTTCAGGTGTCATGTTAAAGACCTGTTCCTTAACTTCTGAAGGTTGGTCACATCCTTTTGGCCAACAACATGTTCATAAGGTAGAATCACGTACATGCAACATTGGAAGGTCGGTCAACATCCTTTCTGCTCGGTACAAAGGACCAGCACATCGGGGCCGGCACCTGGTGGTCGCAGCCCATCAGCCTCGCTATGCGCAACCAGCGATCAGGTTTGGGACCATGAGGTGGAGATTCGCCATCGCGCGACGAACTCATTCGCACGGTTTTCACTCGTGGGCCGTCCGCCAGGTGGCCAAAGTTCGTCGTTTTTTTTGGGTGTGACCCAGACGCTCCGTTCACAGCCCGACCTCAAAAAAACCTGCTTCGGGTCCTGGACCCAGGTCCAACCCCTGCATAGGTTCGGGTCCCGGGTCGCGTCTGGGAGTGTATATTAAGATAGGCCGAGCGAAGTTCGCACTTCATGTCGTTCGAAAAAGAATGGCCAACATTCACCAAATGAGATCAAGAGATCGCGACATATCATGTTTAAATTCCGCGTTTCTGTGTGATTGAAAAACATGTACAGAGCAGTTCCAAAGGAGTGCCTCAACGAACGGAGGATAGGGGTGAGGCGTCCCGGTCACTCGCAAAGTCTCCAAGAGGAGTATTTCGTATGAGACATCCTTCAAAAGTGGTCAAGAACTCTCCAACGGTGGCGCTTCGTGCAAAACTGCTCCAACAAGTTCGTGCATTGATTCTCGGTTGCTACGAGCAACAAGACCTTTAGTGCAAAAGAGTTTTCTCAAATGTCTCGAGCAAGTTGCCCTCCTTCATGGAGTGCAACTTGTAGGCAAGCTCCCTTACGTAGCTATTTCCTTAGCTCCCTTGCTACTTAGCCAGAACACAAGCTTCCAAGCTCCTGCCACTACTGCGGAACCCGCAGAACCCGGCTGGCACATCGCCACGGTTCGTTCACAGTTCATCATCCCAGCGGTGGATCGACCGCTCGGTCGATCGCCGGAGTCAGGATCGGTCCCCAGAGAAGGGTGGGGTAGAAGAAGGGATTGAACGAGCCATGTGAAAGCTCAGAATCCCTCTAGCCCGTGCCGTGCGGACCTTCTCCACCGAAGGGTACGCAGGGTCCGGACACATGTCTACTCATTCGTAGGGAGCTATGTTTCAATTTGGTTCTACTGAGCTCCGTCACCACACGTCTACCCCCAAATACCCGTCTACATGACCTCTCTGGGACTGCGACGGACTGCCGCCCCAGAGGTCGACCCCTGCGAAACCACCCCGGGCCTTTTCTCAGGCAGTCCCAGACAGGCGCTGGTTTCAACGTCCACACGCTTCTCCGTCTGCCGAGGCCGTTAGAGGCCGCACGCGCCGAACCGCGCCGCACGCGCCGAACCGCCGCGCGGCCAACGGCTCGGGTGGCCCGGACGGTGACCTTCGGCCTGAGTGTCAGTGGCAGAGGCGGCAGAAGAGTGGTCAGTGCGACGCTGCGAGTGTCAGTGCGTGTTTTTGATCTGGACGAAAGGAACGCGAGGTGAAACAAAAGAAAAACTACATGCAGGATTCCAACATCTTCTTATACCATGATTTGAATCGCCAGGTCATCCCGAAGAAGTTTTACGAAGGATTTTACACCACAACCTCAGGTCCTTCCCATGTTTGGTCTTGGAAGGCGAGAAAATGGGAAAAAAAAGAAGGATCCAACACCTCGAATGCGATGAGAACCCCTGGGTTTTCTGGGAGATCCGACATGATCCGACCGTCAATGACCATGTGCGCTCGATTTGGTGGTCGTTGACGGATGAGGGTTTTGGTGCGTCGTCCCCTGAAAAGGCTCTGAGGGGCCTTAGGGTCGAAGTATCACGTGGTTTGAACACCCAGAAACAAGATGGAGAGACCAACAGAGACCATCTTGAGAACCTGCAAAAAGACGATCCCAGCTGGGTATACCCCAGGTTTATGGTCCTTCTCAGGTCACCAAGAAAAACCTCTCTTGGGAAGTCCAAACGTTCCGGGGTATCGAATCCATTTCGGGACGGGTGAGGGTCTAGTCTTTCCTGGGCAGCTTTGGTGAAGGATTGAAGCTCTCCCCAGCACCCCAGCTGGCCAGATGCTCCAAATGGACCCTAACGCTCACACGAAACGCCTCTCTGCTCACGGACCAGGCCGACTCCAGGCTGGCCTGGGTTCCCTTGTGAGAAACGTGAGACGACGGTGCGATCGGAGGTGCGACCATATGGCCTTCGGTGCGATCCACCGTTGATCCGTTGCAATGGCCCTGCCGGATCTCCCGAACCGCGCGGTTGGCGCTCACCCCTTTGCCACGATCGACAATGCCAAGAGAGGTGATCTGACCGTAAATAGGACCTTACAAGAGGGTAGCCAACTGGGATAGGCTAGTTCGGGTCCTTCAACCTCTGTGGGTGTAGCCATGTTTCACGCTTCAAAGCGACCTGTCAATTCTTTCCCAGACAAAACCGCCATCTGGGACTGCCAGTCCGGACTGCCGAGAAAAGGCCTGGCCAGGGGTGGTTGTTAGTAGGGGACCTTGCAGTCCGACGGCAGTCCATCCTAGCAGTCCCAGATGGCGGTCGTGTCTTTTCTTTTGATCATCTGGACCTTCAAGTGATCACTTCAAGGGCCTGTCACATTCGGTGGACTGGACTCTCCGACACCTCCAGGCCCTTCACGGACCGGTCCCATGTGAAGAGCTCCGTCCTCGGAACCCGTGCGGACTCGTCCGCGGTGCGCCACCGAGGCCTTGAGGACCGCGAAGGGCTGCGACCGCGAAGGGGTTGATGCATAGCCAAGAGAGGTAGCCAGCGACCTTATAGCACCTTGCTCGGGTACCTATGGGATAGGCTATAAGGTCCTTCAACCTCTGTTGGTGATGCATATACTTACGGACTGAAACTTAGAATGCCTTTTCAAGTCCCAAAATTTCATCGCGCACACTTAGAATGCGCCTCCAAAAATGTACACTTAGAATGCTACGGCCCTATCCCCATATAATATGAAAAGGCTATCCAAGTTTCAGTCCAGCAAGAATTCAGTCTCAAGATATCAATTACCTTTGTAAAAGTGAAGATTACCAAGGATGTTAATATAGATTTGTTCATAGCTATATACACATGTCATCATATATCCACATACATTTTCTGGAGTTGGATCCACATCCACATGACATACTCCCAACCGACCGACCGACCGACAGCAACCACCCAGCCAGCCAGCCCACGGAATGGGCTAAGTTGCCTCGCGCTTCACATCAGTTCTTTTTGACCACGCCGGTGCACATGTTGTATGTATCTGTATATGCACGGTCGGTTTCCCCGGCCCCATTGGATATCCTGGCTCAGCCATAAAAACCGAGCAACCCCTGATTTCGGGCGAT
>CAXAMN010020446.1:290177-317741 GCA_963970005.1 Durusdinium trenchii
TCTGAACGTATGGTGTCCTCCCAGATGTGTCAACACCAGGCATTTGTGAATGGACTGTACACATAGAATGCCGCCCGCCACGTGCAATTCCGCATTCAAAAGCTGCCAACGCTAGCTTCTGCTAGCTTCACTTTCTCAAGCTGTTTGTTCCAAAGTTTGTCCTTTGGAAACTTGTCAACGTAGCATTGCAAAATCTTCTTGATCACACGAATGAGGGCTTCAGATTCACTCCGAAGTGTTCTTCCTCCCCAAGTCATGCTGAGCCCTTCGTGACAACCTGGAAAGTATCCCTGCCATGATCGGGATGTACTATGGTAAGAAATCAGAACTCCTGGCATGCACGGGAGCTCCGTGAGTCCGCGATCTGACAGTTTCTTGAATGCTTCACGGTGGAAGAATGACTTGACTCTGGTGTGCATGGTGGTCACTGTCTCTTTGACCATGTCCTCATCACTGGTGTCAGCCAGCACTTCTACACCTGTGTCTTCCTCCTGGAAACGGTCCATTTCCAGCAAGGCGTCCTGCTCATCCTGGAAACCATCCACACCCTGTACGTCAGCTTGGTCCTCAATGTCAGCCTCATCCTCAGAGCCCTCCAGCTGTTCAACCTCCATCGCTTGGCGGAGATCTGCTTCATGGGGCTTCTGATCCAAAAAGACCGGTACACAGCCATTTTCGGAAGGAGCTCCTTTTATCAGAATCAGCCTTCGTGCGTCTCCGTTGGACGCCTTCAGCTGCAGTTCGTGAGGCTCCATGGAAAATGCCACATGCACTGAGAAGAGCTCCCGTTCCATCTTAGAGAGCTCCATGTTGCTGCGGATGGAATGGACCTGCGCTTGCTTTTTTCTGGAGAACAGCATGTTGCACGATGCACGCTCCCGGTTCCACTTGTCAAAGCCCTTTTGCATGGTCGGGGTCAAGTTCTTGCCCAGGATCATTCTAGCATCAATTTTCTGCATCCAAGAGTTGTGTTCGTCAACCCACTTGCTGATGCTCCGTTCGATCGGCTGGGCCATCCACGGTGGCAGGGCCTGTCGGGTATGGACATCATCTCCGGACTGAACAACCCATTGCAGCGGTTCTTCACCCTCAAGTGGCAAGCTCCTCAAACGCTGGAGGTCGGCAATTTCATATTATGATACTGCATGGAAGAGGAACATTAACAATTTTGCTCCCACATCTGCTTTTTGGCACTGCAAACACCAAATAACTGTTTCCTGGAGGAGGCCGAGACTTCAATTTCTCGGACAGTTCCATGGCTCTGCGACCGATGAGTTCACAGCAACAATAAGGTTTCCTGGCATACCACACATTGTAGTGCCTCTTTTGCTCAGCTAGAATGAGTGCTGATCTCACTTCAGTCTTCATGCACTTGAGACTGGATCCGACGTCGTGCAAGCATCATCAAAGAACTTCATCCTAGTTCTCCCACTTTGGAAGTCACATGCATTCCATGTGTTCAAATCCTGTAGAATAAGGTGGAACATTGTGGAAACATAAAGCAGTTTTGCATGTTGCCTTGCTTAACCCGGATGCCTGGGGGGTGCAAGCATTCTATGTGTTCAGAACCTGCAAACTAAGAGGTAAAATAAAGCACCTTGATGAAATCCGAAGTAAATCCAGTAGGCATTCTAAGTGTGCATCTGTAACCGGAACTTGGAATGCTCACTTTTGCTACTCCACCTGTGTGTTTTGGCCGTCGTTGCGATTCCCAAAACGGCATTCTAAGTTTCAGTCCGTCACTATAGACCCTTTCCGAGACACGACCGCCATCTGGGACTGCCAGGACGGACTGCCGATCAGTTGACCGCGACTTCAACCACCCCTGGCCTTTTCTCGGCAGTCCTATGGCAGTCCCATGGAGTGTCTGGGTTTGTTTCAAAAAGTTTTTGTATAGATTACGGTGTTTGATCACAAGTTTCTGACATCTATCCTGACATGTCTGGCATATGTTCCTGCCAAGGCGAACCTGAAGAAGGTGTTCCATTTTCCAGATACCAAACAGGTGGTGTTCATTCCACAAATTGTAAGCGACAGAGTCCCTAGGCATCCCACAAGCATTGCTTTGATAGTCTTTACGGAACAACCAGGGAACGTGCTTTACTAAGGATTTTACAGTACAAAACCAGGTTGAGTCAATCATTTGAAAGTATATCAGCTGCTTCCGTTCGGGGTCACCAATGGACATCTCCACACTACTTAAACAGGTTTTTTAGACAGGGCACCCCGACAGGAAGCGCTAGGTAGTGTTGGAAGTCAACGAACAACAGGGAGTCTCAACTTCTCACATGAGCAATGACTTCCCGCGAAAGCACCGTGGATCCACTGGAATGGACATCATTCATGCGTTTGGGGGTGATCATCTGGCAAAATCAGAGTGATTCTCTTGAAAGCTCAAGCAAGAGTTGTTGGTTTCCCCAACCTAGTTCTGAGGAGCTGGTGCTTGTGTTTTGCACGTGTTTGGCAACACCCACTTCCACGATGTTTCCGCGCTAGTTCGACCCAGCCTGCAGGCTCCTGCCAAAAGTCAGAAGTCAAGTGAATGCGCATGGTCAGCCGCGTGTAGGGATCCACACAACTACTACCTTAAGTTCCACATCTTCTTCCTAGAAGCCCAAGTCGACGATATTTGGCTCAATTCCAAAAATGGATCACCCAGAACGCTCCATGGGACTACCATAGGACTGCCGACAAAAGGCCAGGGGTGGTGCCAGGGGGGTCTTTCTGGGGCGGCAGTCCTATTCCAGTCCCATGGAGTGCATTGGGTCATAGATGGGAAAGAAACAGCCCTAAAGAAGTCGAGTTCGAGGGATCTTTGCCACGAAGAGAAGCTTCAGGACTTCCGGCTTTGACTCGGGAACTTCTCTCTATTTCCCTAGGGCTCCTGTCCCATCTCCTCAGGTTCGGTGGTTAGACCCCCCTGGCACCCACCATAACCATCTTCTCAGGAGGTAGGCCAGGAGCTCGTCGACAGGTCGATGGGTCGAATCAAAAACCCGAGGAGGAAGCTTTCTGAAGTCTCACCCTAGAGGCAGCCAGAGGTGAAGGCTTATCCTCGCCTATTCTTTAGAGGCCTTGGAGAGAAGCCATGTTTCGCAGTCACGAGACCGATGGGGTTCCGGTCCCGGTCCCGGATGGTGCCTCGAACGTCACATCCACGAGCCCTGAAGGAAGGGACGAGACTAAAAACCACCCCGTCGAACGTGACTCCTGACAGACTCTTCTCCATTCTCCTGACACTACGGGCTCATAGCAAGACCACAGGCTGAAAAAGACGGAACATCTGGAGTTGCAACTTTCCCTTCTGCGCACATGAATTGCAGAAAAAAACAAAACACCCAAATGTTCTTGTGGATGATAGAAGCACTTCCTCTTTCTGGACCCCCAAAGATTGTGGAAAAAAGGAACCAGAAAGGAACATCAACCAGCAGTTCGTCGGGGTGCCTCTTCAAGGGAGGGGCTGGGTGCCCTCAACGTCACATCCATGGCCCCTGGATGGGACTAAAAAACATTCCGACCTGGAACTGCTGGTTTATGCAACAATTTCATACCTAGGCCCCCGAACCATAGGGTGTCTAACAATAGCTCTTCCTAGAGGTATCCAGGGGTGTCCATTCACCAATTTCCCATCGAGAGCTGTTGTCAACCTCTTTTACGTCCGCCGACGGCTCTCCAAGCGCACTGGATGCACCCGTGGCCTCGCGAGCGACTCACTGTTGATCTGGTGACTGTCCAGAGGCGACCCGGAACCCAAAGCCTTTGCAGAAATTGGTCCAGCGGTTCTCTCATGTTCTCACCCAATTTGAGACAAGATCATTTGAGACAAGTGGCTGGGTGGATGAAAATTGAGGCCACAAGCACGAAGGGATGGCTACCGTCACCAGAACCCCTGCACTTTCCATGTGACACTGTGCCTTCCCCACGAGTTTGCCAAGGTGATCAAGAAGGGCTGGCTTTGGCAAATCTTGAGCCCTCCCCTCTGGAAGTGCTCCGACTTGTAATGTCGAAACGCAATAAGGGGTCAAGAGATGGATGAAGGTGTATCAATCAAAGCATCTCTGGATGACGGCACGAGTCTAGCTGATTCAAGCATGGACGCGATACTCACCAGTGAGGCCCAAACAATGGCCTCAGCCTCAACACTTTGGTCTGCTATAGAGTATACCCCAGACACTCCATGTATGCCATAAATATGCCGCCCCATTGACCCCTCAGACACCACCCCAACTGATCGGCATATGGCAGTCCCATGGAGCGTCTGGGTACTGTATCTGTGCCAGAAATACGGTCGCGCGAACCATTTCGCAAGGTTCCAACACGTGGGCCGCTTCCGCACGCGAACTGCCGTCGGAGGCTCCAAAGGATCCGATCGTTCTTGGCCACTTGGTCAATCATTAACGTAACTTAGACTTGCCAAGACTATGCCAAAAATGATTGACCTGGTGGTGTAGAGTAAAAACGTGTAAAAACCCTGATAGTAAAACAATGGTTGCTTGGTATAATGGTGGTTGGAATTCTAGGGAAAATGACATATAGCTTGTATACGAGCACCTCACTGCCAGATCACCAATTGAGACCTGTTGTAACGCCCAAGAACCCTATACAACAGAGGAGACCTGTTGGAGGATGCTGGCAGCAGACTGTTGGCTCTCAGAACGCTTCCAGTTTTCCGGGGTGACTATCTCTGGAATCCAAGGAGGAGCCGCCTCCCTCCACCGCGTTTCACGCGCGAAAGTCAGGCGACGAACGCGTCGGGTTTTGGCGTGGCAGGGGCAACCCACCAGAAAGTTCGCAAGCAACCAGAGTCGACATTGGGAGAAGTCTCCCAAGTCTTCCGCACCCCCACAGAATTGCCATGTTAAGCTCGCTGATATAGGGGCATAGAGTGCTGGTCCACAGAAGTTAGATCAGTAGGTCTACCAAATATATCACTGTCGCCAATTGAGACTTCTATTCCCCTTTTTGCCGCTGAAGTGAAACACCAAGCCTCCAACTCGGCTTCGAGGGCATTCAACCAGGCTCTCCTGGGTTGAGCAGTTGGGGTTTTCAGCCAACACCTCGCAATTGGTCTACCAATGGCCCAACTACCCACTTCGAGTTATAGACGAGGTCAGTCGGAGGTGTCCATGAACCACCCAACTCTGGTCATTGAACCATTTCAAAAGTTGCCTGCATCGGCGTGGTTCATATCCCTTTGGGTTGGAGGCCATTGCTATTAGGCTGGAGGCCATCCTCAGGTTCGGTACCACTAGACTCGACCCTAGACCACATACAGATCTGTGTCGAACACATCACCGTACCAAAAAGAGGGTGGATCAGTGGATTCAATCAGGCCCTATAGGGTATGCCATCTACCAGGACCCGAACAAGTGAACTCGGACAAGTGCGCGCCTGAACTTCAAGAGGTGAACTGAAGGGGTGTCCCAAAAAGCACCGGGTCCCGACCCTATAGGAAGTGTATGGCCTGTGAGTCCTGAGAAAGTTCCGTAAAAGACTTCTGGTCTTAACTCCACTTGCAACAAAAATCTCTCCCAAACACTCCATGCATGGGTATATATTTACCAACATTCACCCGGGTCAACATCCCATATACATGGAGTGTGTGGGTATTACTTGCCTAGTACGGTGATGAATTGAGCTGTCGGCATCGAACCTACGGATGTCTGACCCAGTAAAACCAGGTTTCTTACCGTTGAGTACAGTAATTAGATTGTATGTCGATTTGTTGCTTCATGAGCAACTCCAATAAACTGAGGTCCAACTGACCAGTCAGGTGCACACATGGCATCCATCTCTGCCAGCTTTGGGGTGCCGCCCCCATCGACCGCTTCTTGCAAGACCAGCGTCGTGTCCTCCGGCGCCCGCGGCCGCGCCAGAGCCCGGAGCCTGCCGATGAGCTCGGGAGCTCGAGGGAAGCGACTTCCGAGGTCCTAGGGCTCCAACAAGTAGCAAGACGCTATAGCAGTAGCGCGAAGCTACAATCCCTAGGGCTCCAACCACCTCCTGAGAAGATGGTTTGGGGTGGGTGCCACGGGGGTCTAACCACCTTCTGAGGATATGGTTGGAGCCCTAGGGAATACTAGTAACAAAAATGTTGCAATGCTACTAGCAGTATAGTTACTAGTGGCGATGCACCATGTCGTGCTCTTGAGCTGAGAAGGTGGGTAGTTAGGGTGGGTGCCAGGGGGGTCGAAGACCACCGAACCTGAGGATATTGGCCAGGAGCCTCTGACTGGTGTAAAAAAAGCATACCCAGACTCCATGTATGTATACCCAGACACTCCAGTACATTGGGGTGGTTGACCAGGGGATGGAAGGTATATATACCGGGACGTCATAATATCTCCTAAGCTTATCTAAGCTTCGGGGAGGAGGGATTGGAGAGGATCGGCTGGGAGAGTGACATGGTGAGCGATGGAAGACCATGGAACGTCGGCCCGTTCGTACCTGGGAATATGAGTACATGGCAGCTCCTGCGTTTCTTTTGTAGGGTCATGTCCCAATCTTCGCAGCTGCGAGCTGGAGGTAAAGTCTAAAGATCACTATCTTTGGCATCCCCGAAGTAAGGAATTGCCAATTCCGGTCATCTAAAACCGATTGAACAACAGTCATGGACTCCCACGGCACATATACATATTACAGAACATGAGTGACACCTGTTTAAATTTTGGATCACCAACCACTCCAAAGAGGGTACGTATTTGTTCTATCAAAACAGGTGTCAAGTGGGTTCTCAGTAATGTATATATTCATACTTTGTTCGTGTATTGTTGACAAGCCTCATTCCTTACTAAGCTTCAGTCTGAAATTGACGGTGTTCCATCTTGATTCCATCGAAGCATTGCGGCAAAGGGTCCAGGTGGGAAGGCTATTTGTTGGGTCATGGCCACCCAGTTACAGTGGAGAAAGGAATACTACGGTGCTCATGATGCTTCATGTCCTGCCCATCCCCAACAGCACAAAACCCTGGGAGTCAAAGACCATTAAAACAATGGTTGACCTGGTTTTTGTATTGTAAAATCCTTAGTTGATTGGGTAAAGCCTATTAAATTAATGGTTGTTGGAAGCCTAGGGTATATACACTCCATGGGACTGGCATATGCTCCATACATTCACCCCGACTTCAAGCAACCACCCGATGGCCTGATCGGGATTGCCCAGTCCTATGGACCTCCTGTCTGGGGGCGTTCCGGAACCCGAACCTATGCCCAGACGACAGCACAAAAGTTGTTTTTTCACGCAAAAAGGGGTACCTGGACCCGACCGACCCAGTCTGACCCCGAACAAAAACAGGATCAAACAGGTGCGACGGTACCCATTGAACCCGAGGTACGAGTTCCGGGTCGACTCCAGGTATACACATGATTCGGATGTAAGAACTGTCCGAGCCGCCATTTTCTGAGCGAACCGCAGTTGCTTCCATACCCAGTGTCCAAGAGCGTAAGGACGTGCCAAGTGCAATTGCAGCCATGTCCCCTGAACAAGGCAACACAGGTCTGCCAAACATGTGACGTCGTAATACACTTCACATCACAAAGCTTTCAAGACATGTCCAGGGTTGCTGCACACACCTTCGAAGAAAGGACACAACGAACGCGCTCCCCAAATGGTGACATTGGTTGGGGAGATCTGAAGATGGAGCCCTGGTGAGCTGCCCACGTCTGGTGCCCTTCAAACACCATAAAGAATAAAAATCAATAAAAATCCTCATCCATCCGAATTCGATGGCATCTGCCAGTTGTGACGATCCTATCAAGTCCTCTTCCAGGATCGAGAACAAAGAAATGCAAGTCGCTTTGGGCCAGCACAAAAAACACATCTGGATGAACAATCCGACACGACCGATGGGACTGGCAGCAGCTACAAGCTACTTTTTGGTTGATTGCAGGGGGTCAATGTACATGCCAGTGCCATGGGTAGTGTCTGGGAATGGATGAATGTTTTGTGAATGTCTTGTTTTGCCAACAAAACAGTTCTCGTATCAGTCATGGCCCATCATAAAAGGGTCGCCTGTCAGTTCCTGCGATTGCGAGCAGACGATGGCCTGACCGCAGTGTGCCTAAACAAAGAACATTTGCAGAAGGCAAGTGCAGGCAAGGGATGTATGCAAATCAGTGCGCTTTACACCATGGCAGCTTCCCTCAAACTCCCAAGATGTTTCTTGGGCCCCTGGCCACTTGCCCCTGATTCATCAACTCTCCATGTTCTTAAACACATGTTTGGAAGAAATGGCCAGAACCAATCTCAGTATTTCTCAGTCCATGAAGGAATGCCTGCATGTATAGAGTGTATAATGTTTCACCAGTGTGTATTATAGAATAGAATAGAATATAGTCTAATACACAATACATAATATGATATAAATTGATATAAATTGCAATATATATATATGGATCGGTCTCTGGGCAAAACATGAATCCACCAGACCTCAATTGGGTCTGCTTTTTTGACCCCCAAATAGATAGAAAAGTACAATCTTGTTCAAAAGGTCTTGGAAATCGTGCCACTATCTATTTGGATCTATTTGGGGACCACTATAACTTCTGGAAAGCCATGTTTCTTCATCATAAAGAAATTGTTTCAGCTCTCAATTAGTGCTATGAGCACCTCTTGAAAGCCTGGTGACAACACCTCAGCCACAGGGACTTTGCCCGACCCCATGGGAATCATGCGCTTCCGGAAGAATTGTGCCAAGCCCTTCTTCTTCACATAGTCAAACGCCTTGCAAGCTCCACTGGTGCTCTGCCACGGATAGTTTCCAATGGCCAAGGCATACCCCAGCACTCCACAAGCAAACAAATCAGCACCTTGCACATCAACACTCCACTCCTCTGGGGGGCGGTACATGGGCTTCCCTCGGGCTTCTCCATGCGCTGAGAAGCGACGCGGTTTCGAAGTGTCGACTGCCATGGCAAAGTCCAACAGAGCTACTGAGACCTCTCCGTCCGCCTCGATTCAGAAACAAATCACACAGGATGAGATTTCACCACGTTTAATTCGCCCCAAAACTGGTTGCAATAAAATAGAAACACATGCCTCACACAGAATCGCATTCTCCGCACTAATGTCGCCGTGGGCGATGCCCATCTGGTGGAGCTGCAGAACTACATGAACCAAAGGACGCAAGAGCTGCGTTGCCACTGCCTCTCGCGCAGGTCCCGGCTCTCCCAAGGCCGTGGCGAAGTCAAAGAGATCACCCGAGGTGGCGTATTCCATGAAAAGCATCACATCACCGGATGGATGGATGAAAATGCCATGGCACGGGAGAACTCCTGATATCTGCGAGGCGCTTCCGGGCGCGCCCAACTTCAGAGCAAGAAACATCTCCTTCCATGGATCTTCAAGTGTGTGGTTCGACTGTCGAAATTCTGCTGGGCTGTCTTTGAGATATGCCCTTGGAAAGCGTTTCACCACCACCTTCGTGCCTTCCACCAGGTCTGAATGCACTTCGATCTGAGCACGCACACCATCAGAGGCACGAAGCACATGATGGAACTCAAATCTTTCGACCTCCAGGGCACTGAAGTTCGAGATGTTGAAGGAGTCAAAGTCCTTCCAAATGTTTCCATCCAATGCATCCAGCGCATCCAAGCTCTTTCGATCGGAGATCTCGGAGATCGGTTCCGAGATCGGTGACTGGGAAACCTTGGATTTGCTGTCCTCCAACCCACTAGCGATGGCCTCCAACCTACTAGGAACCTGGAGAAAAATACCTGGATCCTCCAAAGTACCTATAGAAAATGGGACATGACCCCTTAAAAACAGGTACTTAAAATTGTACCCATTTTCCGAGGTACTTTGAGACTGCAGGTAGGAACCTGGAAAAAATACACATGCTTTATCCAGAAGGAGATTCATCCAATTCGGGAAGACAAAAACTTCACCTGCCCTAAGGATCCGCACCCTCAAAAACAAGGGTTTTGAGGGTACATGAGGGTACAAACCCTTGTGAACTAGAGGGTTCGACCCCTTCTAAGGAGGGTCCAAGGATCCTTAGGGTGATTCGCCAAACCAGGGAACACTGGTTTCCACGCCTTCGACGGACTGCCTTGGCGATACGCAAACGCCGACAAGTGCCATGGTGATACGCTGTGAAACACGAACCTCCCAGGTGTCCTCGACCAAAAGAACCACTTCACGTGATACGCTGTGAGTGTTCTGATCTGATCTGATCTCTGAAATGGCACAGTTTCTGAAATGGTTCTCCCACTCAAAACACCCATTATGTGACCCATGGACATGTTGGACACCTGGTAGAGGGTTTTTTTTCTTGCGCGCAACTTGGTCGAAGATGCGCGCGGCAAAAGACGACTATGTCACTCTGTTCCGAGTTCACATGGCTGCAGAAGTGTGTTGCGTCTGGGCGACAGACGAACATGTGCATCCTCAACAGTCGTCCCTACAGTCGTCACGGTGTAGACGCCGTGTGGGTTCAACTGCTCGTTTCGGAACAAGCACTGGGATGCCCCAAATATCCCGTCGTCTGCCGGATGGGACTCAAAAGCTCCCATATTGAGTTTTTCCGAGTCTACCTGGGCGTGGATGATGACGGTTAGTAGAGGCCGTCTGTCCAAAAGTAATGATAATTGTTTACTGACTGTTACAGGTAGGACAGACTCAAAAGCACCCTACTTGATTCTGGACCTCCACAGCTCCTGACTCGCTCGCTCGTGTCGCTGGAAGATGCAGGTGAATCTGTTTGAACCTTGTTAATGATATTTACGTTTAACTCAAACGCTCCGTTTTCGTTCACAGCCCTACTTCCGGTCCCGAACCAAACCCTAGGGATTGGTTCGAAACTCCAAACCCCTGACCCGTCCGAGGAAGCTCCGACCCCTGCCAACAGGTTCGGGGCCGAGCTCGTTCGGGTCGCGTCTGGGCAACTCAGGAAACCGTTCCCCAACACGATTTGTGCCAAACCTTCAAACTGACTCCTGGGTGGGCTCCCCAAACCGGCCCTCCGCCCCACCTCTGGGCCATGGGCGTCCTTTGCGCCATCACGCCTTCCAAGACCTGGCGACGCGACGGTTTGGACGCGTGGCACGACGCCACGCGACGGGTGGTTTCGCCCAAGCGACGGGAAAAAAGGACTGCATGGTGTTTCCCCTAGGCTCCTGGCCCACCTCCTGAGAAGATGGTTGGGGTGGGTGCCAGGGGGGTCTAACCACCGAACCTGAGGAGATGGGACAGGAGCCCTAGGGTTCATTCCCATCATAAGGGGAAAAACCAGACAAACAAACAAAACACATCACCCTGATCAGTATAAGCAAAACATTGCAAAACCGAAGGCAACCGTGATCAGTGCGCTTCAAGCTGTCCGAAAAAGCTGCGCATGTCCGAGAAGCTGCGCATGTCCTCGGCTTGTGTTTTTGGGCAGGCCTTTGGGTTTGTTGCGCAACTCAAAATGACATATATAATATTTATATAAAACACCGGATCCTTCTAAAGACTAAGTCGGGAGACCGTTTCCGAGGACCCCTGGTTCCTTTGACCTAGAAACGCTGCCTGGGATCCACTGTGAAAGAAAGACACATTGGTTTTGCCCAAACGCTTCTGGACCCGAACCGGTGTCGGACCCTCATATGGAGGGTTCTGGACCCTCGACTCAAATCCCATCAAATCCCTATGGCTTTGAGGGACCAGTCGGGCTGTGAACGGAGCGTCTGGGTGGATTGTTTTGACACATTCCAAATTTCTTCACCACCCAGCCAGCGCTGACACTCCCTGAAACGGAAGTGGACCATGGCGCACCCCGCCCCATGAGTTCACAGCCCTACTTCCGGTCCCTCAAACCCTATCGGGATTGGTGAGAACCCCCAGACCCCTCCATAGGTTCAGGTCCAGGGTCGCGTGGTCGCGTCTGGGCAAGACGAGCGCCCGTCCACTTCCCTCATCCTTCGTCCCACGTGGAATCATCTCTTGTCTCCCTACGCCTGGGCGTAGTGTAGCCAGCCACTGCAGGTGGCCAAGACGGAGAAATACAAACTTCCGACCTCACACGCGTCCGCACCAGCGTCCGCGACGGGAAGCGACCGAAGGCGACGGGAGAGTCTTCTGTGGGAGGCCTGAAGTTTTGGGGTTCACCTCCCAGTCAGGGCCATGAAACGTTTGAAAGGAGGGGTTGACCCCTGTGATTTCATAGAGGATAATTTGACATCCCGATCAGGATCCGGACCCTCAAAAAACCAGGGATTTAGTTCGGGTAATGACATACCCCTGTGATTTCACAGCAGGCTTCGGCTCCTTCGGTTCGGTGTCGGGTCCGAACTCGGATCCTTAGGGATAGAGATATTTTTTGGGGGTTCCAAGTTTGCATCAAAGGATCCTCACCAGAAAGAAGGCCAACCAAACGCTCGATGAACCTCTCGCTTGGACTCGTCGTCTCGGACTGGCCGGTAGGATGAGGGACCGGAGAGGACCTGGTGTGGTAGAACTCGACCTCACTCTTTAGGGAGTCGAACTCGTACCGAACCTCAGTGGTTTGCTATCCAGTCGTACCCTCCAAAGCTGCAAAACAGTGTCTCTTTCTTCACCGAACCTGAGAAGGTACGACTGGATCCCTCAAAACTCGCACTAGACTCCATCCTCCACCGATCTCACACTTCATCTCACGAAGTCTGAGACTCTCCTTCCAGCAGTGGTTGTGGAGTGGGGGTCCCCAGTCTCTGTAAGGAAATGTGAGGAGAGCTTCGATGTCACCCTGAGTACCCTGTTCTTTCGATAAAATCGGAGCGCACATGGAGCGCTCACACCGTGGAGCTTTGTAACACGCGCTCGTCTGGAGCCTCGGTACATGTTCTGCACAGATATATACCTGGATCTTCCAACTGTGCAGAATTTCTGCCGTTTCATCAATGTAACCAAAAAGCATAAATTTTGCACAGTTGGAAGATCTAGCATAGGTATATACCTGGATCTTCCAAGTATGCAGAATTTCTGCCTTTTCATCTATAACAAACCAGCCGGCCAAAAGGCATACATTTTGTCTATAGTTGGAAGATCCAGATATATGCAACGACATTTGGACTGCTCCACACCAGCCGATTAAGAAAGAAATGCCGCTGATTGCAGTATGTATAGACCGGCACTGTGATCTACTTTGAATGGTTGTAGGTCCGACTTTCTCTTCGTTCGGTCTTTCTCTTCGTTCGGTATGGTTACGCTATGCTTCGCTTGGTGGAACTAATGCTAGCACCGTCCGACATGGCGGCTGAGCCATGAATGCTTGCGGGAGATCCATGCAGCTCCATGTGTGCAACTCCATGAGTCTCAACTTCTCGCCTGACTTTGAAGAATCCTGAACCCCTCTATATGCACCACAGGGGGCTTGGTCAAACCCAGACACGACCCGTCTGGGACTGCCAGGACGGACTGCCGCCCCATTGACCCCTGTTCAACCACCCCTGGCCTGATCGGCAGTCCCAGACGGGTCGTGTCTGGGTATAGAACCTGAGTGACCCCTAAGAGGGTCTTTTGGCTCACCAACCACTCCAAAGAGGGTCTTCTTTCCTCTCAAAACAGGTGTCAAGTGGGTTCTCAGTAGGTAGAACATTTACGTGTATTGTTGAATGTGTGGGGTGGTCAGCCACCCTACATGTAGGCAGTCCTATGGCAGTCCCAGACGGGTCGTGTCTAGGAAATGGATCTTGAAAAGGGGGAGATGTTCCCTCAGAGTCTCGTCGATGTTCCCAATGTACACCTTCCACCCTCAGTGCGTTGTTCCTCGGACACGTCGATACGGACCCCGTTGGCTCCCCAACCGCCAAGCCGGCAAGGCGATTGCGCGGACTGCCGGCAGCCTGCGATTGGTTTGAAGCAGTCGTGCAGAATTCAGGCGAGGCCATCGCTACTAGGGTGGAGGCCATCGCTTAGGTTTGAAACAGTCTTGATGACTTCGAGCATTTTGATCTGCCAAATCTATTTAGGGAATTCTGAGGGAAAGGTCACCCATCTCGATTTGGGAGGGAAATGGTGTTCCTGGCGGTGTTCCGGCAAGGCTGGCAAATGATAGCTTGCTAAGGTTTTGTAGTGGGGTCATGGCATGCGAGGTTTCTACGCATTTATATACGGAAACAAACATCATCGAGATCAAAAGGAAAAGTATGGAAAAGTTGCAAACTGAAGTTTTTGGGCGCAAAGGCTGCAACATGTCCAAAGTATTGTTTGATGTGCGCTGGGTACGTGTTGGGAGTTGGGAGGTGGTATCATGTTGTATTACTCATCATATCATCTGGTACTTGCCAAATCCTTGGTTGGTATGCCCCAATTCCTGGACGTAGTGATGTACTTGTTCTTTTGCCAGCAGTCTCTGGTGGGGGAAGCCCACGGCTCATACAGAACAAAATCTGAAGCACGGTGCCTTGGATTTGCTGTTCCAAGGATCCAGGAATAAGAATTAACTACCCTCAGGATCCGAGTTCAGACCCTCCAAAAACGAGAGGGTCGAAGCCTGCTGTTGAACTCTGGGGTATCTGGGGCCCCGAACTAAACCATCCTAAACCGCTTAAAGCGAGGGTCCGGATGGATCAAAACACACTCCTTCAGGAACTGGGCGGTTCGTCAGTTCGGGGTTCGATCACCACCAACCCGAACGAGTCGTCCAGTTCGAGATGTCTGGACCGGCTGGAGTAGTTCGGAAGTTCCCTTTCACTCAGGTCCCCGTTCGTCAGACCGTTCTTGTTATAGTCGACTGGACTCCCAGGGCCAAGCCCAACTTCCGCCAGGAGTCGGAGTGACCGTTGTGGCGAAATCGTCACCTTTCGAACGAGCAGAAGAGCCCACAGCAACAGGGGCACCCGTTCCTCATCTTCTTGGATCCAGCGCCCAGGGAAAACGAAGGGTATGAAGGGCACGACAGACTTCGAAGGGGAAACTGTCCCGCCCGGATAGGATCCACACCCTCAAAAACCAGGGTTTAGTTCGGGGCCCCAGTTACCCCGTAGTTCACAGGGTTTGACCCCTTCGATGGAGGGTCCGAACTCGGATCCTCGATGGGCCCGAAGATGTAACACCCAGCCCCCATGGGACTGGCATATTTACCGATCAGGGGTGGTTTTAGGGGTCAATTGAGTCAATCCTGGAAACCCCAACAACCAGTTAATGGTTGTTCCAATATGGCTTGCTTGACATAGGAAATGGCTGGGACTGGGTTTCGTTGCATCCATTTCTTTCTGGTTGGGACTGGTTTCCCAGGATTGCAGCATATGCCAGTCCCAGGGAGTGCTTTGGGACCTGTGAACCTCAAAACCTGGAAAATCGTCCGGTCTGGTCCATGCGACGCCGGGTTCGGTCTCGGAAAGCCGGTTCGGTACTGGCAGTATGGATGCGGCCCCCCGACCTGATTCCACCGTGCGATCAGCGTACACCGCGCGAGGTATGACACGCCTGAGGCTGTCGCAGCTCGGCACGCTCGGCGCGATGGAGCACCCAAAGCTGATGGTGTCGGAAGTGGGGACCAGCCCAAGCCCCAACGCCAAGCCCTAAAAGTCATGGGGTCTGAACAAGAGTTTCGTGCAAATGAACACATGTCATGAGTTTCGTCCGCGATGAGTTGTTTTGATTTATCAAATACAATATTCCGTGCAGTTCCAGCACGAAAGACCGCTCCCCAACTCCCCAAAAGTTCGCAAGGAGCAGCTCCATGCTGACTCATGGTGCCTTATAGTAAGACATGATGTACGAAAAAACACTGGCCCACCCAACCCGAGCTCCCTTTTTGTCATCCTTTTTCCTTTTCCGCGGAAAAACACCAATTCCTCCGAGGACGAGCTCTCTGGCCGCACCGACAGCTGCCGCGGCAAGCGCCGCGAGGGCGACGGCTTCGCCGTCGCCGTCGCCGCGCGGCGCAGCACGCTGCGGTGCTGGGCGGCGGCGTGGGCGATCTCGGCGCGCAGGGCATCGAAGCCGAACCTGACCAGTCGCCGCGGGCGGAGGCCATCAAGGCCATGGTGGCCGTAGTAGGTTGGAGGCCATTGCTATACTAGGGGATGGGAGATAGATCGGTATGGGAACAGGGAGGATGCCAACACCGCCCCGTCTGAGTGCATTAACAACCTGTACCTGAAAGCCTGCGGAGGCTCTGGTACGCCAAGAATCCGAGCGTGAAGCAAGACATAGGGTTTGGAGGGTCCGACCCCTGCCATGGAGGGCTCAAGGATTCTTGGGTATACGGTATACGTCAAAAAGTTGTACCATCAGACTTGGTAGCAACCTTTCTAGGTGTAGCGACATCTGCAAATCAGCACTCGAAGGTCTTGTTGTGGTGGCCCAATTGGTCTTATGTTAAAGAAACAGCTGATCTACAATTGAATTTACTGATTTGCAAAGGAAACTCTGATGGTTTACTATATAGTCCCTTCCATCATTCGTATGTTGAACAGGCAGGCATTTATCAGAAACACACTCCGACTCCAGCTTGTTGGTTTGCTACTATCCCCGCAGTTCCGAGCAAAAGGGCTCACATAACACAAGAGACTGCCCTGACAATAAAAGATCTCGCGCATCAGACCATCCCCCAAGTTCACGAACAACTGCACTCGCAACGTCCCTGTTGAGGAAGCCCTGATCTTCCATGCCATCTCCGTTGTCAAACAGAAGGGAAGGCCCTAGCCTTCCAAGATCCTTGAAGAAAGGTTGGCCTAGGTTTGCAGTCTAAAATCCAACCAGTTGAAGACAACGGGGTGTTCTTCGGGACAAATCATCAACCCTATACCAGGACCGACACCGTTCGAGGTGTCTATACATAGCCTCTTAGTGGCTAAGGCAAGGGGCGTCCAGAAACCGACGAACGGAAGGGTGCTGGTGGGCTCCCAGTATTTGGGACATGTTGGGACAGGTTGAGAGGCCTGTTCCGAGAAGGGACGAGATCGGCAGACCAGTGTCATGCCCACCGAAAGGTTCAGACAGCTCCTGGAGTCACTCTTCCCGAACCCCCTCAGCTTCCCTGGAAGATAGAGAAGTATGTACCCTGGGAGTCAAAGACTATACAAAGATTGGTCTTTAGGGGACCTGAGTTCGGGAACTTCCTTTACTTCAGACGGTGAATATATAGTCTTTGGACTTCTAGGGTATACCTGGACCCGACTGACCCAGTACCTTAGAAAATGGGACATGACCCCCAGGTACCATCTTGTACCCATTGTCCGAGCTACGAACTGAGACGGATCTCAGCATAGGACACGTCCCCCACTACTCCCCCGTCCCGGGGTGCGGTTGGGCCCCGATTCTCTGGTCCCGAATCGTCCCGCCACGAGACCGGTGCAGTCCAATCGCCCCGTTGGGGACACCCACGCTCCTGTGGGCGCGACGGGGCAAGGGCTGCGGCTTCTTGTCCGGAAGCTGTTGAGATAAACTTCGCTTCAGCTCCTGGGAACAGACAGGAAAGCAGGTGGACATCCCAGGAGGCTTCCTGTTCAGTGTCATGCAGACTGAGATCAACATCTCATACTGGGTTTCTTGATTATCCTTGCATGATGGCATGTTGCCTTTGGGTGAGTCCAGGCTGGTCTAGTACCTATATCAAAATGGGTTGGATGAGCCAATGATTTCAACTGAAGGCCTTTTGGCCAAGATTCCATCTCTTTACCTATTGGAAGGGGCTGGGACGCCTCCAAGCCCTGAGAAAAAGAAGAACTGCTGGAGAGGCCCCTGGCATGAAAACAGGCTGTTGTCGTTGGCAACTTTCTCGGGCGGAGCGAGCCATCTGTATGCTGTATATACCCTAGCCGCTTAGCCTTTCAAGACGATCAAAAAAATACGTTGAGCCGGTGTTGTAGTCTAAACCCCGTCGTAAAACCAAGGTTCTTCGGGATTCCAAACAGAAGGCTTTGAACAAGTTGAGATGATGTGGATGATGGGCTTCAAAGTCAGCATTAAGTCGGCAGTGGATACCATGCAATAAAGGAGCCTGGGGGTACCTTGAGGGGTCTCAAAAGGGTGTGGCTAAAAAGACCATCTTGAATCCCGAAATCTACGATGTCGCAACTTTCCTCAGAGCTTGGCTGTCCTGTCCTTAGATCTCCTGCGGGTTTAACCTTTGGGGTTGGTAGTAAAAACCCTGAAGCAAAGGAGCTAAAGGTCTAAGCTCCCTCCCCATCAAAAGTGTCTATCTACAGCCATGCTCTTGATAACCCAACTCATAATAATCAATAGATTTGGATCTCAGTTGTAACTCTAGACAAGACTGTATACACACTAGTTTTTAAAGACAACTTTAAGAAAGGTTCTAAATCTTTATCAACAGTCCACCTTCAGTGCTGCGAAATACGAGGCGTTCTTCAGTTCATCGGCGAATGTTCCAGGGCCCGGTTCACCCAAGTAACTACCCAAACCTCCGTGAAAACAGGCCGACTGGTCCCGAAGCAGGTCGACCACCCTGGGACGGTCCAGTCGACCATGTTGTCAAACGCGAGTCGACCAGGTCATCCGAGTTCAGGACTTCCTTTACTTGCCCTGGGAGTCAAAGACCATAAAAAGAATGGTCTTTAGGTGACCCGAAAAGGATTTTCCTTTACTTCAGTCAGTCAACATATAGTCTTTGGACTTCTAGGGCTTGGGTGGTGCTGGAAATCAGTCTTTGGACGTACTGGCATAGGGCGGGATTTGAGGGTCCGGTTTCTTTACAAGACTTGAGGCGAAGTCTTCGGGTCAGTTCCGCGTCTGCATGGTTAACGAGATCAAGGTGAAAACCACTCCGTCTATCCGAAAACCACTCCGAAAACCACCGGTCCAGGGAGCGGTACTTGAACTTTGGTATCTTTGGTCCACGAAATGGACCGCAAGAGATCAGTGCGTCCTCTTCTTCGTTACTTTTTTCAAACATCAGGGCAGCATAGAGGCATAGAGGCCATCGATGACAAGGTGAAGAATACTCAATCAATAACAAAGGAAAGAGGTCCAAGGTCTTTCCTTCGTCCACTCGTTCTCACGATATAACCCGTCACTGTGACACACCCCAATCGCTCCGTGGCTTGACGCGCCAGCGCCATCTCCCGCACCGCGATGGGCTCAATGGGCGGCGACCGCGCCGGCGACGGCGCCGGCGACGGCGCCCGCGCCGGCGTTCCCAGCGTTCGCAAGCGCTGGGCCTGTGGCGTCGCGGAACGCAGGACTGTCACACGAGCACAGGCTGCTGCACATGGATGTTGGTATGATCCGGGTTAATGTCTCTTAAAAGCTGAAGGTATCTCTTCCCCGAAAAAAAAAAAGAAAATAAACACAAAAAACTCATGGTATGGACATGGACCCTTCCAAACAAAAAGAAACAGGCCCCTAGGCTTCCTGGCCCACCATTGATGAAATCACCTGAATCCAGGGCAACCATAGATCTACAAAACCCAATAAAGCGACTTGGCGTCCAGCGTCTTCTCGACCTGGCGCCCGGATCCGCCACAGGATCGAAGGCGAACCGCCCAAGACTTCCCGGCGATGTGTTACTAGCCCTGGGGCTCCTGTCCCATATCCTCAGGTTCGGTGGTTAGACCCCCCTGGCACCCACCCCAACTATCTTCTCAGGAGGTGGGCCAGGAGCCCTAGGGTAGAGTAGCGTCCAAACGCTCCGTTCGTACTAAGGCCAGGAGGCTACTGCTATTGGCTTTCGCGATTCGCACACTTCGCTCCGTTCATTACGTAGCGTTGGATCCAGCCCCGAAGATCCGGACCAAGAACGCTCCGCAGCGGTCACGCCTGGTAATATATGTCCACTCGACTCAGGGGATTGACTCAAATTCTTTGGAAAATTGAAACATCCCTGGACCATCCAGTCGGGGTGCCCTGTCTGGAAGCCTAGGCCGGTAGTGTGGGGTAGTCCAGCCAGGACACCCCGACAGGAGGGTCCAGGTCATCCTTTCTTCGCAAAACCAGGTAGAGAGCTCTGGCCGAGGTTGACCTCTCCGTGGCAAGTCTCGCCAAACATGAGTCTGCAGCACTCGCTCGCAGTACGTTCAGAGCCGGTGCGTCTGCGCCCTCTTGTTTTGCTACGGTGTGTATGTGTCGGTTTTTTCCTGTTTGTTTTTTTTCTATCCTTGTGGGGGGGGACCTTAATTTGGTTCTTGACAATTTGATTTTCTTGCTAAGGTTCCACGTTTTGGACATAAACACAATTAAGTGGAATCCCTTGGAAAACAAAACACAAAAGTCTCCAAGATTCAGAACATAAAGCGCTGATGATTCAAAACTGCGTGTTCAGCTGCAAGTTTTTGAGGGTTTTGCCAAGCAAGGAGTTCATGTTCCAGGCCAACAATTTCCCAAGAGTTTCCTTAGTTCCGAGTCGACGCCAATCACACCAGCACCCCACCTCCTCCACTCTGTGGCGCGCCGCAGCAGCCGAAGCAGCTCGTGCCCGTTCCGCCGCGGTCTGCGTTTGCGCAGCGCTCAACTCATTTCCTCGGCGTGGAACAGCGCCACAGCCGAGTGGCACGTGCTGTTGACACACTGTGTTGTCTGCATGGCATGGATGTTTGAAGTTTGTGGATGCCAAGAAATTAATGACAACCGCGGTACTTGCAGCAAATGAAACAACAAGTGACTGCAGCACCTCTGGACCTTTCGGCCAAAATCTTGTAGCCCCAAGCGAATTGAAAACCAAACACCAATCCCAAATTTTCGCGGTGGGGAAAAGCTCTGACGTAAACATCGGATGCCTTTCTGCTTTCATCACACGACCAAGAAAAAAACTAAGTAACTAACTAACTAACTAACCAACTAACTAACTAACTAACTAACTAACTAACAACAACAACAACAACCACAGCCACAAGCAAAACCAACAACCAACAACCAACAAACAACAACCAACAACCAACAACAACAACAACCAACAACAACGACAGCGACAGCGACAGCGACAACGACAACAAACAACAGCCGACAACGACGACAACAACAACAATAACAACAACAGCGGCAGCGACAGCGACAACAGCAATTTAAGAACAAAAGCCATGATCATGGGACCTGCCTCGTTTGACCAAGCCTTTGCAGGACGGTTAGTGGTGGATTCCCATGCTTTATCGAAAAACGAAGCGCACACGATCCTGCTTCGAACGCATGCAGGACTGCATGGCCCCTGTGCACATGGAGCTGCACGCAGATACCAAAGCACATCGCGCGTCTTAACCTGAACTTTTGGCCACGTCTGGTCGGCCGTGCGTTTCCCCACCGCGTGGCTCTTGCGTAGGTGTCGCGTCTCCAAGTTGAAGGCACACGTCAGCAAACAGGGTGTGTAGCCAAGCCTGCAAGTAACTTGTTTCATTGATCACAAGGTCAGCATGGTTTGCGGCTCCTATTGAAGAAGGTGTGCTAGGATTGCAGTTCATTGCGGCACCACACTGGCTCTACAACCTCCTCGGCCCTCAACATTGTTGCGACAACACTGGGCCATTTCAAGACGGCCAATGCGCTTGTAAGCATGCCGTTGTCAAAGACAGCAACCGAGCCAACTGATGAGATTGTAAGCACGTGATAAGTCGTAAATTGTTCAAATAACGTCAATTTTTTTGTGAAGAGTCAGCACTTGCTGGCATCACATCAGGATAGCCCAGTAGGTGCTAAGCATCTATTTACTCGTAGACTTTGTTGTTGTGGTGGTGATAGCCGGAGTAGGCAGTAGGTTTGTAGACGAAGAAGAAACAGGTGGTGGCCGTGGTAGTGGTGGCGGTAGTAGTTTTGTAGAAGCGATCGTAGTCGTAGTCATAGTAGTCGTAGTAGTCGTCATCGTGGTGGTAGCAGTGGTACGGTAGTTAGCAGCAGCAGCAGCAGCAGCAGCAGCAGGAGTAGGAGTAGGAGTAGTAGTAGTAGCAGCAGCAGTTGTTGTTGTTAAAGTCATAGTATAGTAGCTACAACAAGAAAGTTCTTGACGCAGTAGTTACAATTGTAGCAGCAGTAGCACTAGTCACTAGTAGAAAGAGAAGCAGTAGCAGTAGCAGCATTTTTTCAGCAGTTCAAGATTGAAAAAAAAACTATATTATACATGCATATACAGTATAAATATAAATATATATATAAATCTCTTCTTTCCAGACATCAGGGGGCTAGTTCTTCACACGAGCCTAGAACTGCCACTTGCCCGCACCAAAAGGACTCAACCCAGTCTATTTGAGTAACTATAGCCACTCGTCGATGAGCAAATCTAAATGACCTCTTAGATGATTGCCAACCCGAAGGATCCGAAGGACCCTTCAGGACCCGAAGCAACTGCTACATGCTGCTACTTCGCAGCGAAGTCGTCCAAAGTCCACAGTAACCCGACAGCGAGTTCGGGGTGGGCAGGTCCGAGCTGTTCCGCCAACCACCTCCATCGTGCCATCCGCGCGCGAGCCATCCGCCCACCGTGCTCTTGCCGGAGCCACGAAAGAGCTCCTCGCGCTTCGTGGCTGCAGCACGGCACAGGTCCAGCTCGGCCCTCAGCGGAGGAGTTTCCGACCACCCCCCACAACCTGTGGACCCGAATCCATACCACCCACGGATGGACCACGCTGATAGTCAGCATGGCGATGGAGTGGCAGATATGGCTCCTCTGCACCGAGTCCTTCGGCCAATCGGAGAGGGAAGTCGTCCTTCCCTTTCATAGAAACTCCCACAGCACGATCGCGCATTTCCAAAACAAGACGCTCCATGCATGACTCTTGACTGTATGATCCCTACTCCTTAGGAGGGGGGGACCACCAAAAATGTAACTTGCATTTTCTGGGCAGGGGGTGCCTGAAAATGTAAATTTTACATTTTAGGGCTATTTATTATCAACAAAAATGCAAGTTACATGTTTGAGGTCAAGCATGGCTTGAACAATTGGGAACAGGACGTACAGGGTGGAACAGGCACGCACTCTCTTGATCCGTGAAACACATCGAGTACGACCCACCTGTCAACTCTGTTCTTTCTTTCTTCCCTGTCCTTTTCATGTCCTTCTTTTCTTTCCTTTCCCTTCTGTTGCTTTCTCATAATATCTCATAATACAATTGGATTTCAAGTGTTCCAAAGTGTCCTGAGGCGTCCTGATATGCAGAGTGTCAAAGAAATCAAGTTACAATTAACCCCCCTCCCTTTACACCCTTTTCCAGGGGGGAGGGTGTCCAGAAAATATAACTTGCGACCTTGGAGGTAGAATCTTACATTTTGGGGGGGGGAGGTCCCCCCTTATTTTCACGACCTCAATAAATGTAACTTGCATATTTCCTGGTCCTACCCCCCCCCAAGAAAATGCAAGTTACATTTTCAGACGCCCCCCTTCATTTCCAAGGGGGAAGGGGTAGTGATACTGTATGGCATATGTAAAATATTTACGGTGTGGCTTCAGGAGTCAATTGGGCCCGGTAGATATTGCATGGATGGACCGTCAGGAAAATAGCCCACAAAACGCCACACACTGCCGAGGATCTTCTCCTCTTTGGCCAGGGACTCCTCATGAAGCAGCTTCTCTCGCTGGCTGGCAAAGCCTCCTGAACAAACAGTGATTTGCCGTATGTTGCGTTCGTTCGGATCCCTCTATGCCATATAAATACGTGGAACTATACGTGGATCTTCCAACTGTGACAAATGTCTGCCTTTTCATCCACAAAAATCCGACGAAAGGGTAGCACAAACATGAAGGGGTGGCACAAAAATGCCCATCAAACATGAAGAGCCCCAATAGACGGCGGTCCGAGAATCAAAACACTTTTTTCCTAAAGCTATCAGGTTTGTCACAACTGCCAAGGGACTCAGGGATCTTTTTCTGATCTCCATGCACATGTTTTTCTTGTCTGGATTGAAGCTCCAACATCTAAATCATCAACCAAAAGCGCCACCCGAACTTCCTACTCCGTGCACATGCTACGAAGACGTGCAAATGATTCGATCCTGAACGGCCTGAATGGCCGAACCACCAACCCCTAAAAAGATTGTCATGTCCTTTCAAGACAGGTTTCGGTCGGTTTCCTCCATGTGCAGCTGAAATGCGGAAGATGATACTACAAGTATCCCCTAGGCTTCCAACAACCATTAATTTAATAGGCTGACTACCCAATCAACTAAGGATTTTACAATACAAAAACCAGGTCGTTCCCATTGTTTGAATGGTCGAACGGAAGTCTAGGGTATCTGTTCCATCCATCTGAGTCTTGATGTGCGGAGCACGCACGCACATGTCGATTTTTCTAAACAGACGAGACACTGACAGAGAGATGCCGAGACCAAAGCAGTGGGTCGTGGAATCCACTAGATGGGTAACCACTGGGGTGGGTGAGTGAGTGAGAGAGTGAGTGAGTGATCCAGTTGGAGAACCCTTGGAAAGGCGATGAGGATGCCTCCAACCTACTTGCTAGTAGGCCTCCAACCGAAGAGCGATGGCCTCCAACCTAGTAGCAATGGCCGCTTCCAACCTATCAGCGATAGAATATTCTATATCAGTATCTGGACAGGTTCAAACTTCAAAGATTTACAGGTTGATACCACCTAGGCTGATATTTCACTCGATTTCCCCGGACTCCACCGAGATGCTCTGCTCTTCCTTCAGCGCGTGCGACGTGAGGCGTGCGACAGATTCCATCGATGAGGCTGCCCTCCTCAGTGTGGCCAGCTCATTCGGGGTTGTTGGGGGTCTGATCAGTTGAGGTGATGAGGCAATGCTTTGAGGGAAGACATGGATGGTATACATGGATGGTCTGGGAATGGACTACCACCTCTGGATCTCCATTGAACACAGGAAGTTCCAGGTTGGAAAGCCTTCCCATTGGGGAAACCCACGTGAATTAAGCTGATATTGGCAGAAAGCCTCGTCTTTCGCAACACCATGTTCGCGACCAACCCGCATAGAAGCTTTCGTGTCTTCACGTGAAGAGTCCAAAGGAGCGGCGACCGACAGGTCTGACTGTCTGAAACACATGGATTCCTGGATGGCATGGCCACTGGGAAGACCAAATCCGAATACAACTGCAGGTGGAGTTCACTCCACTTCCATGTTGGTAAGTCGGAGGGTATGTCCCAAATCTGGGTGACACCAACATCCTGGGAAATGTTGCTGGCTTGTTTCCCAACCTGCACTTGCCTGCAGCAGCAGCCCTCATGAAAAGAGCAACCCGCAAAACGCCACACACTGCCAAGGATCCTCTCCAGTGACTCCTCTTTGGCCAGCCATGTCTCCCATTGCTGTGCGAAGGCTCCTTGGCTGTGATGAGAAACGACATTGGGAAGTACACCAGATTGACTGACTCTAAGTGCCCACAAAACCAGTCGACATACAACATACATCACCATTACCAGGTCTTGGGTCTATCCTAATACCCAGGGCGCAGTGATTGATGGTGGTTCAGTTGCAGGCCTTGTTCCAAACCCAATACATCACCGTAGCCAGTCCATGTCTGTTTCAGACCAAGTCATGGGCAAGTCGACCACCGCACGTCTTCCAATTCGCCACGTCGACCACCGCGGGAACGGTGCTCCGTGCTGCCGTGTGAGGCCGATCATGGTGGTTTGATCATGTGTCATCCTGGTCACATGTTCCTTTGGGTAGCCCTGACACCGCAAAGCCGCCGTTCACCTCCAGGGTGTTGGAGTTGGTTTCCAAGACTGCGTTCCCCAAATGCTGTCGGAACTTGCATAGTTCCCACAGAATGCGGCCTGACTTGTCCAGCAAAAAAAACAAAAAAAACATAGAGGGAGGTGTTTTGCCAGAAAGTTTGTAGCCCATTCTCCAGACAGTCTGAACTCGCCACAGTCTTTTCAGACGTCCGACTTCGATCGGAAAGGTTCCGGGATCGGAAGAACATGCACCCAGGCTCAGGGAACATGTATACCATCCTATAGCACAAACCAGCGTATAGATCTTCATTGAACCCAAATCACTCGCTGCCATGACCCATGGCAGCCCAGGGGCCCTCATCCTGATAGGTCTTGACCCATGGACATGGGGGGGCGTCTTGTTGTCCGTTCATGGTCAACTGGATAGTCTACCGGTCCCATCCGTCTCAGCCGAGACGCTTTGCTCGTCCAAAAGCTCGTCAGTGAGACGTGCGACGTGCTCTTCGACCGGCGTCTTTTGGGCCGCCCTCCTCGGTGTCACCACTTCCGCCGGTCGAAACGTCCGTTGACTCGAAGACCAATTGACAAAGCAAGAAAGCCCAAAAGTGAACATGGAAAAGAACATTTGATTAGTTTTGTTGGCATGTGTCACTGGAAACATACTCAGTGGTGCCAATTGCCAGGAGACATGCAATGTTCCATGTGCTGTTGTATGGTTGTTCGTTGGCAAGAAAACAGCCCAAAACCCTAGAACCCATTTGTCTGAACCAATTCAATGGGGTACAATAGCAGCCATACAGTAGAGCGTAAGTAGACCCACAGCCATAGCTGCCAAGGATCTTCTCCTCTTTGGCCAGTGACTCCTCATGAAGCAGCTTCTCTCGCTGATGTGCGAAGGCTCCTGGTGACGAATGTGACATGTCTCATCCAGTTGAGAAATTCGGAGCATACAGTAGTTTGTGAAAACACACCAGTTTGAGAAACACTCTTGTTGATTGTTCTTCTTGAAGTTGACACTAAATTATGCCAATCCGGAATGAGCCAAGGTGCTTTGCTCTTCCTTCAGCTCTTTCTGAAGTGCCAGGGTTTCCACCTTCTTTGAGGCCGCCCTCCTCAGTGTCAACACAACTGGTGGAAACCTAAGCGTTGATCAAACAAGGACGGCACAAAAAAAGGAAACAATAACGTGAAAACGGTTAGTAAAGACAATTAAACTCGCGTTGTTCAACTTTGTCAATGGGAACATACACAGTGGCATTAAGTGCATGCTTAACCGCCCACGCATGTACGAAAACTAGCTGGCCAGGAGGCACTTATGTTTTTTGCAAGGTTGTTCGCTGGCAAGAAAACGACCAAAATGCCTAGAACCATGTGTCTGAAACAGCACAATGGTGTACAATAGCAGCCCTATAGTATAGAGTAGGTAAAACCACACAGCCATAGCAGCTAAGGATCTTCTCCTCTTTGGCCAGTGACTCCGCATGAAGCAGCTTCTCTCGCTGATGTGCGAAGGCTCCTGGTGACGAATGTGACATTTCTCACCCATTTGGGAATTTCGGAGCATACAGTAGTGTTGATTGTTCTTCTTGAAACACTAAACCATTCCAATCCGGAATGAGCCAAGGTGCTTTGCTCTTCCTTCAGCTCTCGCTGAAGTGTGAGGGTTTCCGCCTGCTTTGAGGCCGCCCTCCTCAGTCTCAACACAACTGGTGGAAACCCTAAGCGTTGACCAAACGAAACAATAACGTGAACACGGTTGGTAAAGACAATAAAACTCGCTTTGTTCAACTTTGTCAGTGGGAACATACACAGTGGCACTAAGTGCACGCTTAGTTGAGCAACCGATAACCGCCCGCGCATGTACGAAAACTAGCTGGCCAGGAGGCACTTATTTCTTTTGCAAGGTTGTTCGCTGGGAAGAAAACGACCAAAATGCCTAGAACCATGTGTCTGAAACAGCACAATGGTGTACAATAGCAGCCCTATAGTATAGAGTAGGTAAAACCACACAGCCATAGCAGCAAAGGATCTTCTCCTCTTTGGCCAGTGACTCCGCATGAAGCAGCTTCT